>APFE031181418.1:25356-39695 GCA_000404065.3 Pinus taeda | reverse complement strand
CCGACTCTAAGGAATCTGACTCTCTTCTATTTTCCATAAACACAATTCTCACAGAATTTTAAATCAACATTGTTCAAACCTGGCAATAAATTTCTTAAGTGAAGAATCTGCATCCCCTTCTCACTCATGTGCCCAAGCCTATGATGCCACAATTCTGTATCTTCTCCTGTAGAGGTTAAAGCATTAACATAATTAGAAATACCATTGCATAAATACAATGTACCAACCTTTCCTCCTTTCACTATTACCAGGGTTCCTTTAATGACCTTCCAGGTTTTATTTGTGAAGGTAATTATGCAACCTTCACCTCCCAACTGCCTTGCTGAAATCAGATTTTTCTTCAAATCTAGAACATGCCTTGCCTCCTTCAATAGCCATTGATTTCCATTTTGTTGTTTTATGAAAATTGTACCCATTCCAATGATTTGACATGGTTTATCATCACCCAATCGAACCTGTCCAAAATCTCCTTGAACATAATCATAAAAATGTTTCCTATCAGGTGTGGCATGGAATGAGGCCCCTGAATCTACCACCCAGGCATCAATAATATTTTCTAATGAAAGAATCTAAGCATCTTGCAACACATCACCTATTACATTCGCTTCATGATTATTTTCTTGCTACGCATCTCCTTCTTTTCCTTTCCAAGACTTGCAGTCTTTCTTCAAGTGTCCTTTCTTCCCGCATTTCTAGCACACTATCCCCAATCTGGACTTGGATCTGCCTTTTCTTGACTTACTGCAATATCGAGGGCTCTTTCCTCTTTTCATTTTTCTTCCCCTAGTCTTTGCAGTCAAAGCATTTCCTGATGTCTCACTGGAGCTTTTATGTCGCATTTCCTCGCTAAGGATTGCACCAACAACATCATCAAACTTTAAATTACTAGATCCAGAGACAGAGTTACTAATGGCCATAACTAAACCATTCCAACTTTCTGGCAATGAGCACAGAAATAAAAGAGCCCTAGCTTCATCATCAAAAGTTACCCCTACGGAACTTAACTGACTGGTAACTGTATTAAATTCATTTAAATGATCAGCAATAGATCCACCTTCTGACATCTTCATATTAAATAAATGCTTCATAAGAAATACCTTAGTTGAGACCGAGGTTTTTCCATATAGTTTTGCCAATATTGAAACTAAACCCTATGTTGTCATTTCCTTTGAAATATTAAACGCTATTGACGCTGCTAGGCACAACCGTATTGTTCCAAGTTCCTTTCTATCGAAAATATCCCATTCTATGTCTGTCATACTCGTCGGCTTCTTTGTCTTTCCGCTCAATGGTTGGTACAGATCTCTCTGATACCGATAATCTTCCATTTGCATCTTCCACAATTGGTAGTTTTGGTCGTTGAATTTTTCGATCCTAAACCTACCATCTTCCACCATTGCTCCCACTTGAATCAGGAACCCTTCTCTCCTACGAGTTTATCAGCCAAATAGACCTTCAGATCTAATACCAGTCGTTAGAAAATTATATATTACAGAGCAATGGAACACATAAAATATTGTAGCAATATAAACACAGAAAACGCATAAAACAAGAGAGACACAGATATACGTGGTTCGCCCAGTTTGGGCTACGTCCACAGAGAAACAACCAGTCCTTATTTTTGTATTATCCAACAACCTGAAGAGATACAACCTATAGAAAATCCGTTGTAATTCCCTCTTCACTCTCATTCTCCTCTCTCTTCCTCACTCACAATACAGATGTACATAGACGCAATACAATTCCCTCATATATAGCGAGGGGTTGCTCTCTAGGGAAAAAAAACCTAAATTAAACATAACTTCTACCGTCAGATCTCCACCTAATGAATGACCCATATTGACTACGAAATTACAACATTTTACAAGGCAATTTTACATTTATTCTTAGCTTCGAGGGTGCTACCCCCGATCCCCCTGCCAGGGGGGCACTCCCAAAAGGTTGCAGCCACCCCCCTGGACCCCCCCTGCAGCGAATATTTCAACACCACCCCATTTCGAACCGGGGTCCAATGCGGTGATACCTTTGAATACATAATATAATTAGGCTCCACACCCAACAAATGGAACAAAGGTCCACCTTTAGCCAAGAAAAATTAAAATTCTTAGTTTAGGCATTACCAATTCAAAGAGATTCACAGGGAATATCAATCTCCTTCCAACGCACATAATTAAAAAACTATATAGTATGTACAAAAAATCATCATGGAAACATTCATAAAACGTTTAAGAGTTTAGCCATTCTAGCCCAAGTTAACCTCTCATTTTATGAACATATAACATATAGTGATCAAAATTTACATAAGAGAAATACTTCTATTTACACAACATTTATAATAATAATAATAAAGCATATCATTTTAGAATACCGAGGATTAAAATTAGCCCACTTCTCATACATATTCAATAAGGAAATGTGATAGCCTTCAACCTTTCATAGCATACATACACATTGATTCCATCATAGAATATGAGAATGAAGCATCTAACCACATTGACATGGCATTTACAAGGTAGATAATACACTTATCTTTTCCACTTGAATTTGTTAGATAGAAAATAAGGGATAGCCACTTCCTAACCAATCATAAGAACAAATAGACTACAATTTTCTTGTAGCTAACCACCCCTAAGATGTATACAATGTTTGAAGGAGGCTTCAATGAGGGTATTTCAACCAATGTTCAATTCAGGGATAGAAAATGAAGTCCATTCTCTTTCAATTACAGGAATCAGGAAACAAGTGCTATCTCTCAAGCAATAGGGCATGGGTTATTAACAAAATCATGTATGTCCACTATGAGCCTACACCAGACAAAGATAGATCCCTTCACTAATTCTTATAGTTTCATCGTTGATCCTCTCTATTTCCAATGCTTATAATGCTTGATACAACCAAATCACTGAATTCATTTAATCTACCCAACTCATTCCGAGGGATTATTCTCACTAGTGTCCAATCACAATTAGAAAGGGACTCCCTCACACATTTTCCATGACTCCAAGGATGAATTTCATCTCCCCTTCTAAAGTCACTCTATCATAGCCTCTGTGGTCCCCAATACACACATGAGTTTATAGGTCATTCGTTTCAAAATGGGTTTAGAGGGATTTTTTTTACATTCACAGTTATTCAATGTCCTTTCTTGTTGCAATGTAAATTCTCACCACCTTTTTCCAAGTGATTCTTCACACATAAGAGTTGTGTGGATTTCCATCAAGATGTGGGTTCAACCAATATTACCATAAGATGTGTAACCCATTATTAGGTAGTTTGGTACCTCCTCCCCCACTCCTCTCATAACTTCCTAGCTATTGAGTGGTTGAGCTAGAACATCAAAGTTCAAAAACATTAAATTTATAAAATATATGAAACTTCCCAATCTCCCTTATTAAATTCCTCAAGCAAGCCTTCCTTTCAAACATTGGGATCCATACAAGTGGTTCCTCTTCTTTAGCTTTAACATTTTATTATTTACTTAAATATGATATTTAAGTCAAATAGTCTTGGTAAAATATCCATATTGACCTTCCAACATTATCATCATTTAATTACAATACAAACTTTGAGTATTAAAAATGAAATACTACACTTACCTTTATTCTACTTTATAAATTATTAATGGCACCATTACTTACCTTTATTACCCCAAATCAAATTTTAACCTTCCGTCGAGGACCCCTTTACCTAGCTTTATTATACTTTACAAATATTGAAAGGAACCATTAGTTACCTTTATTATACTTGGCATAGCCCAAGGATATAGCATTCAAAATGTGTGCCAACCATGAACTACTTATATTTGACTAAATCCACATCACTAGATTACCCCAAGTTTTAGGGATTTTTCTAAAAATTTTAATATATTTTTTTCATTTAATTTAAATGGTATTAAAGGAGAGCACGTAAAACCTTGTTGAAACGAAATGGGAAAGATTTAGTGATATATCTATCACATCTCTTTCACTTTGATCTAGGATCACATTGATCCATCTTTATTAAATTTTTCTATGTATCATATACTAGAGTTTTCACCTTTCCCTTTATAATAAGTCATTCATGGGTAAGACAGCAGGAGACATACAAAGACAAACTGCAAGGAAGTTAACCCACTATTGAGAAACTTCTGGTTAAGACTCCGAAGATGAATAGAAACCTGCCCCAAAGCTCTAAAGGAGCTCCCCACTTCAAAAATAAGTAATGAGAATCGTCTCCTGGAATTGTAGGGGTATGGGGAGCAAAATCAAGGAAGAAGCAGTAAAAAATTTGATAAGATCGGAATACCCTGACATCCTCCTCATCCAAGAGACTAAAATGGAGGACAAGGCCTTCCTCCAAATAGGAAAAAATCTCTGGAAAAAAAGTGAAGGGCAACCTGTCTCAGCCAGAGGTGCCTCAGGAGGCCTGGGTACCCTTTGGAACCCAAGCAAGATTACAAAGGTGAAAGAGATCGCCAACACACATTGGTTATTCTCAAAACTTAAGCACGTTGATACAGAAGAGACCCTTTGTCTCTTTAATGTGTATATCCCGGTCAGCGCAGGAGAAAAAAAGAATTGCTGGGATTTATCAGAGCACTGGCAGACTCTGAAGATCTAGCAAATATTATCATCGCTGGAGATCTTAACCTCACACTATCTACGGCTGAAAAATGTGGTGGAAGCATAGTAAGGGATCCAGCGAGAGAGTGGGTTGAAGACCTACTCCAGGATTGGGACATGATCGACATCAAACCCTCGTCGGGCAAATATACTTGGTCCAATAAAAGGCTTGGTCCAGGCCACATCGCTGCAAGGTTAGATCGATTTCTTGTTCAAAGTTCTTTTTTACTTCTTGGTCTAGATACTAGAATGCATATTCTTCCATGCAGTGTCTCTGATCACAGACCCATTAAGCTAGAACTCTCGGCTCACTGGGATAAAGGCCCCTCTCCTTTTAAATTCAATCCCCTCTGGATCAAGGAGCAATCCTTCTTGCAACTAGTAAAGGATATGTGGAAGCAACCTGTTAATGGCTCTCCGTTCTTTGTGTGGGAGGAAAAACTCAGGAAAGTGAAGGAAACCCTTAAAGTTTGGGCAAAATATCTCCCAAATCCTGCAGTGGAAAGAAGTTACAAGAGCAGCTAGAGATCCAGCAGCATAATTTAGAAAATGAGGAGATCACAAAAGATATTCTCGAAAAAGAAGCAGACCTCTAGCAAAAGTTGCTCAAAGCAAGCCTGGCCGAGGAAGAATATTGGAGGATCAAATCTCCCAGACTCTGGCTCAAGGCAGGTGACAGAAACACATCCTTTTTCCATAAACAAGCCCAAGCTTGGAAAAACTCCAATAGCATCATTGAAATCAAAG
Source organism: Pinus taeda (assembly GCA_000404065.3). Taxonomy (NCBI): domain Eukaryota; kingdom Viridiplantae; phylum Streptophyta; class Pinopsida; order Pinales; family Pinaceae; genus Pinus; species Pinus taeda. Next base: position 34,347 of record APFE031181418.1, on the reverse strand, counting down.
AAGAGAATGCTGTTCACAGAGACACTCAAAGCATAAAAAATGTGGCCTTTCAGCATTTCAAAACGTTGTATAATGAAAAAGAGGAACATGCTCAAATTCCATTGACTGTAAATGAAGTTCCCAAGCGGATATCTAACAGAAAGAATCAGTCCTTGGAAGCAGAAGTCACAAATAATGAAATCAAAACAGCCCTCTTCTCTATGGAGCCAGACAAGGCTCCAAGGCCTGATGGCTTTACAACAAGATTCCTACAGCACTATTGGAAGATTATCGAAAAAGATTTGTGCAGGATGGTCCGGAAGTCTCAAAATTGTCAGAAGATAGGGGGAAGCACTAACTCAGCTTTCTTGGCCCTCACCCCCAAGGAAAGAGGTGCAAACTCCTTCTCCAGATTCCGCCCTATCACTCTTTCTAATATAGGCTATAAACTGATAACAAAAGTGATAGCGAACAGGTTGAAATCAATACTCCCGGATATTATCCCTGAGAATCATGGGGTTTCATTCAGGGAAGACAGATAGCAGACAATTACACATTGGTTCAAGAAGCAATCCACTCAAGTTTAGCTCGGAAGGAGCAAGGAATGGTTATCAAACTTGATCTTGAAAGTGTCTTTGATAGGGTTAGACACATATTTTTTCTGGAGGTCCTTCATAAATTCAGATTCGGGCATAAGTTCATCAATTGGATCAAGGCTTGCATTAGTGAGCCATGGATTGCCTCACTGGTGAACGGGGGAGCCACGGACTTCTTCAAAGCCTCAAGAGGGCTGAGGCAAGGGTGTCCCCTCTCCCCCTTGCTCTTTGTCCTCCAAGCATCAGCATTAAGCTTCCTTTTGAATAGAAAATAGACAGAGCTAGAAATAATGGGAATAAACATTGCAAGAGGAGTAAAAAGCATAAATCATGCGCTGTTTGCAGATGACACTCTGTTGCTGGGAGCTGCTTCAGTGGTCTTGGCAAACCGATTTAAAGAAGTAGTGGATGACTTTTGTGCAGACTCAGGAAGCAAGCTTAATAAAGGCAAATGCCAAGTTTACTGTTGGAACACCTCTACCAGATTGACTCAAGCAATTTCTATTTGTCTTGGCTTCACAGCCTCCTCTACTTGGAATTCTTTCAAATACCTAGGGCTTCCTGTCTTCCAAAAAAAGATCCTCAGCAGAGAATGGATGCCACTGCTGGATAAATTCAAGCTCAAAATTCAGTCCTGGGGATATAACTGGCTCAACCTAGTAGGCAAGACAGTTCTGATAAAGTCTGTATTGAATAGTCTGCCTATCTTTCAGGCAACAGTTATGATGGCGCCCATGGGTATAATGAGGAAGATGGAGGAGTACATAAAAAAAAAAATTATGGAAAGGGGGCAAAGGCAACGAGAGAAAAATCCCATTACTAAACTGGAAAATGATCTCTCTGCCCAGATTAGAAGGCGGCCTAAACTTTAAAAATTTCAGTATCCAAAACACAGTGATGGGTGCCAAATTGGCTTGGAGAATCATCGCTCCAAACCTGGGTTGGGCACAATGGGCTTTGTGGAAAAAATATTTCAGAGGACAGAGAATGCACTGCCTGAGTAATCCAAAGGGAAGAACAGGTACGTTGATCCACAAACAATGTCAAAATTCCACAGCTCTAATCAGACAACACGCCCACTGGATCCCAGGGAACGGACAATGAATATTCATTTGGGACGATAACATTATGGGAAGTGATCCGTTGGCAGAAGATCATTCCTTAACAGCTCTGAGAGAATGGATGAACACAAAAAATATCAAAACACTATGGGATCTGTCCCTTTGGGACAATGATGATTCGTGGCGGTGGAAGCATCTAGAGGTGCCTGCAAATCTTGCTCAGGATTATGTTGTTCTCCTATCCCATTTAAAAGGCAAAGCTCCGTTAAACAGAAGGATAGCTGACAGCAGAGGGTGGGGACCGATCCCAGGCAATTACACTATGTCGAAGGGATATGCCCAACTGACCCGAATCCCAGCGCACCGCCTGATCCGAGGCCTTGGCAGGGGGTATGGACTTCTGCTACGTTGCCCAAATTGGATACGTTCTACTGGCTTCTATGTCATCATAGAATTCTGATAGAAGACAGGCTTACAAAAATAGGGAACTCAGGGCCATCTCGCTGCTCTCTGTGTGAGAATCATGAGGAAAACGCATCTCACATGATGTTAACCTGTAACTTCGCTTCAAAATTGTGGAAGGAGGCTTTAGATGCGTGGAACATGAAATTTGGTCCATTCAATCACTGCTCAGAGCTCTTTTCTAATTGGAAACGATTATATCCAGGTGGAGCCGCCCAAGATTCACAAATCAGAGATGCTTGGCTTGCCCTGCCCAAGCTAATTTGCTGGCATATCTGATTAGAAAGAAACCAAAGGATCTTCAAGAGTAAGAAGAGAGCCTCTAAGCTAATTTGGGTTAAAATTAAAAGCCATCTTAAAGAATGTATGGGAGACCAGTTAAGCATAAAGGACCTCACTGAACAAGATATAGCCTGGGGTGTCTCCCTGGATCTTCACTTCTCAGATATTGTAAAGAACCCCCCTACCCCTTAAAGTCCTGGCAAATTCGCTTAAATGATACAGAGTTTGCCGAATTCTGCAACAAAAAGGCGAGGAAAGCTCTCTTTTTTGACGGTGCAGCTAAAGGAAATCCTGGCAGTTCTGGAGCTGGGGGGGTCATTAAAAGTGCAGAAGGTATAATGGAAGCTAGATATGCTTGGGGAGTAGGAGTCAACACCAGTATTTAAGCTAAAGCTCTAACTCTCCTACAGGGACTCAAGGCGATTAAGAATTTGGGAATCAGAGAGGCAGTAGCGTTTGGAGATTCTCAGATCATTATAAATGCCATGGTGAACAAATCCTCGCCCTCTGATTTAAGACTTTCCAGATTGCTGAGCAGAATCAACACCCTCACATCCTCCTTCCAGAAGTTGGAATTTCTTCACATAAAGAAGGAAAACAACAAAGAAGCAGATGCTAAAGCCAATATAGCAGTCCATCTCCCTCTCGGAAAATATATAAGAGACGGAGAAGAAGGTTGGGACCCCATCCCCTAGCAGATCAATAAGAATGTATTACTGTGTATTGTTGAGGCAGTTTGTTTGTATTTTTAAATTAGGACAGATTGAAAATTCTGCAAGACGAACAACATGTAAAACCAGCAAAATCTTCAAGAGGAAAGCTACATGGATTCTGAATGAGGCAAAAGCTGAGCCTCTCCTCCCATTTTGTAATTTGAATTGAGGCAATTCAGCCAAGAAGGAATATATCAGTCTAACCGTTTCTTTAAAAAAAACAAAAAATCATTCATGAGTAACTTCCATGTGATTCACATGCCTTTTTCATGTAGTGCTTAGTGTGCTATTATTAGAATGAGGAGGGTCTTTAACATCCCTCAGACTTACTCATTTCCTCCAGCATTATGTCGCATAACCCAATATTTCTATGAGTTGGATTCCTTCCCTAAAACTATGCCACACAACCTAATATCTCCTTTAGAAAGATATTGCATGCTAAAAATGGCCTTGGCAAAGAGCTTGCAAGATTATAGATGGCCTCTAATGGTACCTAATGATGAATATGTTCTTAAAAGAATCAAGTCAACATACTTCATGTTGGAAAATTTACATGAGATGATGAATATCACTTCATTACGAAGCACATACATCTACAACTCACGGCTTGGTAAATAATTGTAAAATTTGAAATCATCATTCTCAAAGAGGTTTTGGAAAAAAATAAAATATATTAGGATAGTATATCATTGCATTTTGCCCCATATTTAAATTTTAAAATACTCGTTGAGTCAACCCTATATTGAACGAGTGGTCCAAAGGATTAAACAAGGATAATTAAGTGACAACATCACAACTTCCTTAAAGTTTTAACTACCATTGTGGGGTAGATATATGTGTGCACCATGAATATGGATTATTGTGTGGTAGACATATGTGTGAACCATGAATATGGATTATTGTATTTATTGAATTTACAAGTGTAAATATAAAATTACATAAATATTTTATATTTTACTTAAGTGTTATAAATGATAAGATAGGTATGAATTTTAACAATGGCATAATATCATATGACCTTCTCTATATGTTTAGAATGAAAAAGTCCAAAGATATTTAAGAAACATGTATATAAAATAATATATTTAGGCTTTCCATGCATGTTTGGAATGAAAAAGTTTACCATTAATTTGAACCATATGTGTAAAAGGAAAAAGTTTACAATTAATTTGAACAATATGTATAAAAGGTAAATAGGTAATTTATAGTTATGTCTTTTTCTCAAAAATTTCCAAAAATTAAATGTGAACTCCTAAACTTCAAATAAATAGTTAGTTTTTCTTTCCAAAACAATCATTTTTCTTTCCAAAACAATCCTTTAAGCATCTGTAGCTATGCCTCCTCAAAAATTCCTTAGACAAATTCACGATGAGTATGATATTCTACTTCACAAAAAATTTGCCACTTTGTCTAAATCTTATAATTACTTTTCAAATGTCACATTCTAGGTTTTTGGCCATCCTTCAATTCTAAATAGTGGAAAGGTTGAAGCAAAAACTTTCATATCAACTGATCAATGAGTTGAATTTTGAGTTATAGGTTCAATAAGAGTTGTGGTTTATTATTTTTGTTTGTTTATTTGTCAAGTTTTCTATGTTTTTTTAGGTTTGGTTTGTGGTTTGAGAAACCATGACTCATGGACATCTAAGTCGTTAAAGTCACTTAGGGATCATATTCGTCCTTGACCACATCATCTCTAAACTAATTTAATTTTAACATGTCTTCTCCCTTAGCATAGGTGCAAAAACCTAAGCCAATATTATGGTTTACTACTAAAACATACCTAAAAATGCAATATTTCTGAAATAAAACTTTAGCTTTGATATGTGACTATTACTATTAAAAACATTCTAAAATTTTCCACAAAAGTTAAAGAACTACCATTCACTTAATAATTATCAATAATTAAATTAAGATTCTAAAATCTATTCTAAAATATAAATTTAATGCTTATATTCAATAGCAACCAATCTAAATCTATTTATAAAATAAATATATTCTTAGATCAAAACTATATAAAATGACAATATTTTCACAATTCTATCGTTCAAAACCATATAAAATAACAAAATTATTCACAAATTCTCAGTCCAAACTATTTCAGTTGTCCATACGATTGAGTCGATTTGATTGTGTCATCCAAAGTGTTTGCCACGTCATGTTTGAATGAAAACCCCATATTCAAAAGTTTCTTCGAAGAAGCAGGAACACGAACACCATTATCATCTTCACCGTCGCATCTGTCATGATAAACCAAGTTTCCTCCCCCATATAAAAAACAAAATAAATCCATAAGAATATAACTAAAAAGACCCTACATGATCGGAGAAGTCTACATACTTGACTTGTTGAGTAAAATGTGGATTGGAGTCCGATAACTGAGAAACGGTGAGAGAGGTAACACAGCAAATATGTCGACCTTGTACTTTTGGTTGGGCCATCAGAAATATGTGGTTGTGGAGCTGTTATTAGTCCCTGTCTGGGACTATTAGCGATATCGCGTTGACTGCATATTAATTTTTTGTTTGACCAGAAATATATATCTGCACCATTCGTCTTTGACCACATCATCTCTAAACTAATTTAATTTTAACATGTCTTCTCCCTTAGCATAGGTGCAACAACCTCCATGAAATTTGATCTTGAATTGTCTTGCTAACAAAGCCCATCCTCAACTAATTAACTAAGTGTGATAATGAAACTTGAAAGTTATAATTCATAATTATTATGATAAATAATTTGGATTTTAAGTTGTATAGTAAATAAAATACGCATGTGTTTTTTTTAATAATAATAATTATCCTCCACTTACATGTGACAAGTTAGATTAATAGGTTTATATTGTAAATTGTTTAATCAGTTTAAGATACACTTTTCATTAAAACAGTGATAGCAAAAATGGATTTATGGTTCCTTTAAAAGGGAAACACATAACTTTGTCATGGTAGATACGTCCTTCAACTTCAATGGTATTGTGAACTCATCTATTCATTTTGTAAAGCTACATCGGGCTCTACAATGTTAAATGTAAGTATTTTGAAAAATGTATTTTAAAATTTTGTATTGAAAATATTGAAGTAATTTTTTTGAAGATATTTTTTAAATTATAATTATTATTATGGTGATGGTAATAATTTATTTAATTTTTAATAATGAATTTTGAATTGATTTTAATTTTAATTTATGTAATTAGTATGTAATTTTTTATTTTTTTTTCTAAAACAAATTTTATTTAGAATAAAAAAAGGAGTTGTAAAAATGTACTAAAAAGTTTTAAAATAGTTTAATTTATAAGAAAATGTAATGTGTATGAAGGTTACAAAAACTTTCGTATAATAATATAAATTATATAATTATAAATTATTATATAAAATTAATTTTTTAAGTCCATTTTTGAAATTAGTGTGGAGTTATTTTTCTCATTTTCTTAAGTTACCAAGCTTCGTGTCTAAATGTAGTGTTTTTGTTGTATTTTATTTGGAACTGTGTTTAGATTTTAATACGTTGTCATTGTCAGGGGTGCGGATAAACCAATAAATGTTATTGATTTTTTATAATTAAATGAAACATGATAAGGGTTGATTGGAAATTTTATCTTGATATTAGATGACAATATTAATTCTCATATTGATAGTTAAAATATCATTGGTAAATTAATAGTATAAGTTGTTGTACATGCAATATATCTCAATGTCGTATGGTATACATGAGAATGTCACCATTGGTTCATCTTATTTCACCATATTTCTTACTTGAAGTAATGCCATTGTTTTTTTCTTTTCTTTTAAATCAAAAGTAGGGATTATTATTTTAGAAGAGTTGTGGCAAAGCTAATATAAAGCCATAGAGAAAGTACATATATAGAGTTCATGAAAAATTGACAACTTTTGCCAGCCACATAAGAAAGTTTCCATATATATATTATATATATATATATAATTATATATATATATATATATAGATATATATATAAATTATTGCGTCAATAGTTTTCATGCAAGTAAATTGCTAGATAAAGACACCTATTATTCTGATCATTTTAGAAAACATAAAACTTGTTGGAAGACATAATGCATAGTAACCTCCTCATGTCCCACATCAAAGGAGGGATATTTTATTATCAATATCTATGTTCTCTAACTTTGATGGCATTTCTCCTCCTCTTTGAAGTTATCAAGAGTGGAGTTCATTGAAAGTTAATGGTTTTTCATAGTCGAGAAAGAATCCTTTTGAAGATTAATAATCAAATTCCTAATCATGCTACACTCTACTTCAAGAACTTCCAATTTATGTCTTTATTGGACTAGAAGATTGAGACTGTTGCTTTTTTGAAAGAACATTGATCTATGTGGAAATCAGTGGCCACCCACTAGTTCCACTAACTCAAGATGGTTCTCAATATTGTTTGTTTCTTTTAATTTATATTTTTTCAGATCCTAAACTTCTATGGTCATTTTGAGGCCTTAAATGATATTTTCTGGCTATCTAATGGCTTAGGGTTATTGTAGTCTTTCCAAGGCCTACTAAAAAATATACTTCTCATTTAGATCTTTCCAATGAGATACCACGTGCACCAAATAGAAATCGCGTGTAAAAGTTTCACCCCCATGAAGTTTACATATCAACTAACTACCTTAGGACCCACAATCACTTTGACATTTTGTCTCCTAGATATAGGGGTTTTTTCTTATACGCTTAGTATTGTATGTTAAGGACATTTTTGACATATTCTAATGGCATCTTGTTAATGAGCATAGCCAACACTTCTCTCTTTGAAGATAAGCTACCACCATTTTAGCTCATTTGTATTACTCAACATCTTATAGTCTTTTTCTATTTCTTTTAGTAATAGAAACTATGTTTTATTGTATCAATATACTTTTGTAATATTTCTACATGCATGTTTCCATTCATGTTGTTTCCTTTCATTTCTATTATGTGTCCAAATTAAAATAACACAGAACTATAAAAAAGATAGATCAACAACTTGATAGTAAGCCACTTCGAGGGGGGAACCTTTTTTTACATCACATAAATGAACAATTCTTGGATGATTCAAATGACAAGTCCTATTTGGTATATATATAAGTCTAAAGGTTCATAATTAGGGCCTACTAATATTAATAATGTAAGGACACAACAATAACAATAGTGGACTTCTATAGGGCATACAATAAAATATATGGGTTACACTAGTATTATAGGGACCTAAAATGTCCCTCTATTTCAAAAAAGTGTTGTCCTCAATGCTTGAGTAGTTATGTATGCTTCTATATCAAATACTCATCCTCCCATGTGGATCTTCAGTACGTAATTTCTTCCAAATTCTTGTTTCTGTGATTTTTTTAGGCTCCAATATGATACTTCCTTCCTTATCAAGTTATGGAAATATAGTTCGAACTAGGATATTTTCACCTATAACATTCTTTAAGCATGAAACATGGAAAATTGGGTGTACTCATGAAGATGCGATGAGCTCCAATTTGTATGCCCTAGTACCAATATTTTGCAACACCTTGTAAGGGACATAGTACTTGGGTGTTAATTTATGTAGAAATTTTTACAAATCTAGCTTTGATACCATGTAGAAATTAATTTTTAGATTCAAAATTGCTTATGAAATTTACTAAATCACAATACTTAAAGCTACTCTGCTAATCTATGGAAGTTAATTCACCATATAGAACACAAATCATAGACATGCAAAAGGAAACATCACACATACACATAGATTTATATAGGGGAAAGAAAATGCTCAAAACCCCTTACTATCTATATTGCATTAATCAAATAATCTGGATGAATACAATATGCTTGCTCAAGATTGAGCATAATCTGCACTTGTATCTTCTATTATTTGCTTGAATGCTTGACTGTAGCCAACACTTAGCCAATTTT
>APFE031181418.1:8694-24802 GCA_000404065.3 Pinus taeda | reverse complement strand
ATCACTAGATAGGTGAAGCAGATTGGTTCACGGGTCAAGAACCTGTATGCTCTTGAGGTTCAAGATGCATGCAAAGCCTTGAGCAGCAAGACAACTGATGGAGACTTGGTGGTTGAAAGGGAGACTATATTACCTCTCAACATGTAGAGCTAGAAAAAGTCTCAGACAATTGTGGAGGAGCCACAATTGGTGCAGCAACTTTAGGAGGTTGTGGAGCAGCCACAATAAGGGAAGCTGAGTGGAGATCGAGTAGAGACATCTACTCATGCAGAGACCTCCAGTAGGGGGAAACTTCGAGCCAGGTGGGCAAAGGGATCGCATGCAACCATACCTCCAGGTAGGAGGTGGGGTGATGTGGATTGATCGTCCCAAGGAGGAGGGGCAGGATCCTTGAGGTACCCAACCTCTTGGATGAGACCTTGCTACAGGAGCCCCGACGTGGAGTAGCAGGAACTGACTGATTGGGTAGAGACAAATGTGGATGGAGCGACAGAGAAAACGACAATGCAGGGAATTCCAGGACAATGCATAGGTAGCAGGCTGCAGTGATGCGAGAGGCACAAGTGTTTTGCACAGTGCTAGGTGGCACAGAGAGGTGTGAAATGGTGCGAGATGCATGAAGATGTTGCAATAGCATAGATGTCAGAGAAGGAGCACTTGTCAGCAGCAGGTAGAGCTTCAACATCAGAGTATGTTCCTAGCCCAACAGAGTGGTCAGTTGGGAATGTTTTTGTTCCAAGTGTTGTTGGAGCAAGTGGACTGGGTAGATGTGTTGCATGCAGAACATTCCAGAGTTACAGGATCGGGTTTGAGAGAAAGCCTTTCTTGTTGAGAGGGAGTGTTGGAAAATGTGCAACATGAAATGTTAAATTTAGAATGTGCTAAAAATATACCTGCTAAAAATGCATGTCTAAAAATAGCAGTTTGGCCAGTCAGGTCATTGGCCACATTGGGTGAGAGGTGAAACTACTAAAAATAGAATTTCTGGGTCCCTTCCTATTTATAGCAGTCCCTAGTCTATCCATAGGAAGTAAAATTAATTTTGGTCTTAACAACAGTTGGAAATATTAATTAATTAATTCAGTTGAGTCAATTAGTTAAGGAAATTAAAATTTGAAGTCTTTGTGAGCATGCACATGAGTTGTCCCACTGATTGAGGAATTTATCCTTAATTTCCTCCACTGATTGAGGGAATAATTATGAGTTCTATAATGAGAGAATTAGTTGACTTAGTTCTAACTAGTCAAGTCCAGTTAGATTATTTTAACAAGTTGTTAAAATAATAAAATATAGTTTGTTAATGCTTGCATGCATGTGACAACTATTATTTTAGATAACTGAGTATTCGCTCATGGATAACTGTTTCATGTCAGTTTTGTCAGAGACCCAATTGAGATTAGATGAGGGACAGTGTACTATCAGATGTTTGGAAATTTATAGTAAGTATTCCTTGCATGGAGAAGGATCTATTATAGGAGATTGGAGGACTTGTGGCCTACAGATTGAGGCCTAGGTAGTCCATGATTTTCATCTTCTGATTGAAGATCATTAGAGTACAGAGAGAGCAAGATAGCTATTGAGCCTATTCTTTTTGTATGTTGAAGAGGATTTCCATTTGATTGATAATACATGGTTGGGGTTTTATGCTGGTGCTTTCCCCTGGATATACCTTGTGTTATGTGTGATTATTTCTCTTGATCAATTATGCATGTTTCTACTTGATGTTGCTCATGAATTTGATTATGCTTCCACTTAATGTTTTTTAGAAGTAGAACAAGTATTATGCTTTAGGACATTGCATATATCGATTTGTTCTACAGGTGAAATTTCTACATGGTATCAGAGCTAGCTGATTTGTAGAAAAACTTATACATGGTATCAGAGCTAGCTAATTTGTAGAAAAATTCTACAAAATTCTACATGGTATCGGAGCATAGGTGATCAAGGAGAGAACAATATACTGAGAGGAGATTTCAAAGTTTTGAGTTTTGGGCGGAGAGTTTGCAGAGCAGATCTGAAAATTTCTATACAAAATTTTCAAAAATAAATAGCAGATTTGGATTCCTTGTGGACAAATACCAAATTCAAAAAAAAAATCAGTTGAATCGAAGTTCGGATGAGGGAGATATCGTTGATTTAAAATCAGCTCTTTTTCTAGAAATTTTCGTGACCGCGGGAAAGTGTAAATAGATTGGTGTGCTAGCCAAGAACCTGTATGCACTTGAGGTACAAGATGCATGCAAAGCCTTGAGGAGCAAGGCAAAGGTTAGAGACTTGGTAATTGAGAGGGAGAGTATATTACCTATCAACATGCAACACCAGAAGAACTCTCAAACGGTTGTGGAGGAGCCATGATTGGTGCAACAACTTCAGGAGGTTGTGGAGCAGCCACAACAGGGGAAGCTGAGAGGAGATCGAGTAGAGACATCTACTCATGCTAAGACCTCCAGTAGGGGGAAACTTCGAGCCAGGTGGGCAGAGGGATCGCATGTAGCCATACCTCCAAATAGGAGGTGGGGCGATGTGGAGTGATCATCCCATGGAGGAGGGGCAGGATCCTTGAGGTACCCAACCTCTTAGATGAGAACTTGCTACAGGAGCCCCCATGTGGAGTAGCAGGAACTGACTAATTGGGTAGAGACAGATGCGGATGGAGCAGTAGAGAGAGCGATAGTGCAGGGAATCCCAGGACAGCGCATAGCTAGCAGGCTACAGCAATGTGAGGGGCACAAGTGTTTTGCACAGTGCTAGGTGGCACATAAAGGTGTGTAATGGTGCAATATGCATGGAGATGTTGCAGTAGAGCAGATGTCAGAGAGGGAGCACTTGTCAATAGCAAGTAGAGCTTCAGCACCAGAGTATGTTCCTAGCCCAACATAGTGGTCAATTGGGGGTGTTTTTGTTCCAAGTTTTGTCAGAGCAAGTGGACCGGGTAGATGTGTTGCATGCAAAACATTCCAAAGTTACAGGATCGGGTTCGAGAGAAAGCCTTTCTTGTTGAGAGGGAGTGCTGAAAAGTGTGCAACAAGAAATGTTAAATTAAGAATGTGCTAAAAATAACATGTCTAAAAATAACAGTTTGGCTAGTGAGGTCATTGGCCACCTTGGGTGAGAGGTGAAACTACTAAAAATAGAAAGTTCTAAAATAACATTTCTGGGTCCCTTCCTATTTATTGCAGTCCCTGGTCTATCTATAGGAAGTAAAAATGAATTTGGTTTTAACAGCAGTTGGAAATATTAATTAATTAATCTCCATGAGTTAATTAATTATGGAAAATTAAACTTGAAGTCTTTGTGAGAACATGCAATTAGTTGTCCCACTGATTGAGGAATTTATCCTTAATTTCCTCCACTGATTGAGGGAATAAGGTTCAGTTCTATAATGAGAGAATCAGTTGACTTAGTTCTAACTAGTCAAGTCCAGTAGATTATTTTAACAAGTTGTTAAAATAATAAAATATAGCTTGTTAATGCTTGCATGCATGTGACAACTATTATTTTAGATCACTAAGTATTCACTCATGGATAACTGTTGCATGCCAGTTCTATCATAGACCCAATTGAGATCGATTGAGGGATAATGTACTATCAGATATTTGGATATTTCTAGTAAGTATTCCTTCCATGGAGAAGGATCAATTATAGGAGATTGGAGGACTTGTGGCCTATATATTGAGGCCTAGGTAGTCCATGATTTTCATCTTCTGATTGAAGATCATTAGAGTACAGAGAGAGCAGGATAGCTATTGAGTTGATTCTTTTTGTATGTTGAAGAGGATATCCACTTGATTGATAATACATGGTTGGGGTTTTATGCTGGTGCTTTCCCCTGGATATACCTTGTGTTATGTGTGATTATTTCTCTTGATCAATTATGCATGTTTCTACTTGATGTTGCTCATGAATTCAATTATGCTTCCGCTTAATGTTTTGTAGAAGTAGAACAAGTATTATGCTTTAAGACATTGCATATATCGGTTTGTTCTACAGGTCAAATTTCTACAGAAATAACCGCTTCCTTTAACTATTACATAGAATTAAAATCAAATTAGTAAGCATTTCATGAATTCAAATAACTAGATTGTAATATCAACCTCATATATAATGACACCATAAATAAATTATTTCTCTATATTACAAGATAATAGTAGATGTGGAAATTGTGATGCCTTGAATTAAGCATTTCAAGGATTAATATAATTGGGAAATAAGGCAATTATGATAAATAAGGATGTTATAAACAAAAATTTCATGAACTTTTACCATAGAAGAATAAGGCATGCATAAAAATAACACAAGTAGAAATCCAAATAACTTTTAGTTGTTTGAGAAATAGATTGGATCCATCACAAGGATGTTGTTATATTAACAAGCCACTATACTTTCCATCTCATCATTATCCCTAGTGTGAATGGCTCCTAATTTAGTAGGAAGATGTCCACCTCATTCCTCTCCTCCCAATACTAGACACTAAGGGATTCCTCCTCATGAGTTTGATACCATTTGTCTTCACACTATATTATTTAGCTTAGGATGTATCTTTTTTATAAGAATGCATCAGTCCATATTACACTCAAGTTTTCTTGGGTTTGTTGTGTATCAAACATATGAACTTTCTTACTATGTATCATAATTGGGAAACATTAGCTAAAAGGAGATATTCAAACAAATGCCTTATACATTTTGACAAGTGCATAGAATGAAGACATTGTTGATGTGAAAATTTAGGATTGGTGAAACCATGGCAATGCAAACCATTTTGTCCACATGTCAAGACTAGACATAAATAGTGAACTTCATGTGTCAACACATCAGTGGTGTGTGAATATAGCATTGGTGCAACCATGGTGACACAAATCCATTTTTATCTACATTTTAAGACTATACATAAATTATGAACATCACATGTGATCTATTTGGAACCATTTTAACTATGTAATGCAATTAGCATCCTCTCTTCCTCTTCTCTTGATTAGGATGCTTTTAACTTTTCAAAGGATCTTTAATATTCATTTGGAATTCTTTTGTCTACAAACACACAATTGATTAAAATCATAAAAGAATGGATTAAATCCTAGTTTTAAAATAAAACATCATATAATGTAGGTTCATAGAGAATGGAGAGAATGACAAAGGCCAAATTCAACAAACAAACAAAAAAATCTATGGATGACCATTATTACTTTAAATATTGCAAGAAATGGTGGGGTTATACATTCCCTAGATTGTTTAGATTCATATGATACACTTAGGGAGGTACTCAAGAGGAACAATGAATATAATGTTTTCATAATCAATGAATATGTTGACTATATAGTTATATGAGATAATGTAATAATAAGGGGTAATTGGCATAGACCCCTAGGAATACTAAAGAGAGTATATGAAATGAGGTAATAACAAGAGTTAGATCTCATAAACCCCTAGAAATACTTAAGAGAAAGTATGAATATAAATAATTATCATTTCATTGGAATGTTGGATTTTATTATTATATTGTATCAAGCATGGTTTGTGTAGTGTTCTATCCATCAAGATTATTACCCTACCATAAGGGTTACTTCCATATTCTTATGTTGTTATTGTGTGGATGAATTTGGTATTTTTAAAGTTAAAGGTTTATTCTCGAGCTAAAGGGTTCATATTATATACTTTTTCTATCAAGGTTCACTTCAAGTGGTATTAGATCTCCTTCTTGGGAAAAAAAGTGGAATAATTATTTTCCCTTTTGCAAATTTTTTAATGAAAAAGAATATGGTGACATTCAAGTCCATTGTTTAATATTTATATGTAGAATCTAAAGAAACTAGTTGTAAACCTGAATACCTCTTGAAAATACATCCATGTTAATAATTTTTTTTGTCTAAAGTAGAATTATGAGAAGTGAACTTATTGTTTATTTAAACTTAGTGATTTTAGGGATTTTCTAGTGATGATTGCATGGTTTGTACAATACCAATCTTTTGTTAAAGTGCTAGGAATTTCATCAAAATAGTGATAGTTGGTGTAGAATGACCCTGGAATTTCACAATTATGTTCATAATAGGGATTCCAATCAATATTGAGTGAGTTGTGATAATTAAATTCATTGCCTCAAAACCATAGCTACATAATATATATCCATTGAAAAAAAAGATATTTCAGCAAATCCCTAGTTCTATTTCCAATTTTTTCCAATCAAGAAGTATTTTACAAGAAATGATGATGGTTCTAGTATTGAATGTTGAGAAATGGAAACAAGAAATTCCAATTTAAATTTGTCCTTGAATTTAAACTGAGAATTAAAATAGAATTATATTCTCATAGCAACTTGGAAATAGTTAATTAAGTTTAATTGGCCTAATTAGCTTAGGAATTTCGAGTTGGAAGTCATGTAAGTGTTCTCCCTAAATTTTAGGTGTAAAGTCTGAGTTTAGATTGAGTTGTGATGATATAACTCAGTTTACTAAGTTATAAACAGTTAAGCTAATTCTAACCGTTTGTTGAACTAGTAGAGGATTATCAATCAGTTAGTGCACTGGTGCATCCACAGGTGCTACTCCATTTAACTAAATATTCTCTCATCTAAAACTCGAGCATGTCAGTTCTAAGAAAGACCTAGTTGAAACTAGAGTATAGGGACAATGTACTATCAATTGTATGATTTACTGAGTTGTATATATCATGCATGCAATCAAGGGGAGGACCGAGATTGGATTGTGCAGTTTTGGAAGCACTGAATTCCCATTAATATGGGCTATTCAACCTAGGAATTGCACAAGGAAATAAGGGATTAGAAGGCAGTGGAATTGGCAAAGTGTTGGCTAAGAGCGGGCTTGTGAGGTAGAGAGTTGAGCATACTTTTGTGGATTTTTTCTAGTGAGAACAAGCTATGTATATTCACTCATATTTTTTGTTAACACAATACAGATAAGCAGGGTTTTGAGTAGTGGATTTCCCTAGAAAAACTTATTGTGTTATGTGCCATTGATTTGTTTTCTTCTTGTTCATATTGTTTTCATCGATCTATTGGCTTCCACTGGTTGAAAGTGGAAGTAGATTCTTGTCTCTTGTTTTAGTAGATTACATGAGCTGGTGAATCTACGAGAAAATCTACATGGTATCGGAGCTCAAGACAATATACTAGAGGAGATTTCAGAGTTTTGGGTTTTAGGTTACATGTGAAATTTGAATTTGCAATACATACTTCAGGATCGAAAAATGGCGCTCTGAGGTTTACGGCTCGAGCATGCCTTGGAAGGCAACAAGAATTATATAGCCTGGAAGAATAGAATGGAGGTTGAGTTGGAGGATAATGAATTGAAGGAATTCATTGATTAAGACATTCCTAAGCTAGCAGCATCGAATGCACAGAATCTGGACAAATGGAAGAAGTGAGTGGTGAAGGCGAGGCATATAATCCATGAGGGAGTTCGAGGTCACATTTTCTCCAGTCTCCATGGTAAGGAAACTATGTATGCCATGTGGAAAGCATTGACGAACTTGTATCAAAACAATAGTGACCAAACGAAATTGGCCCTGAAGGACAAACTACGAAAAATAAAAATGGAGAAATATGAGACTATTCCAAAAGACTTGACCAAGTTCAATCAATGTCGTGATGAACTTGGAAGTGTTGGAATCACGGTGTCCAGGATAATATGGTGAATCTTGATTTTCTAGGACTCCCAAAGAGCTGACATAGTTATAAGGACTCTGTCAATAGTCAGGAGAAGCTACCATATTGGGAATGACTGTGGTCACATTTGATGTAGGAGGAGATCAGGAGGAACACCATGGATGGCTCTTCATCAAATATTAATGATGAAGAGAATTGTGCATTGACGATTAAGACAAAGAAGGGGAAGGGAAAGTTTCCTATTCAAAATCATATTCTTGTCATGGAGCCAAGAAGAAATATATGGCGAAAGTGAAATGATTTTATTGTCATGACCTGAGAAAATTTGCTACAAAATTTCCACTAAAGAATTCTAAGAAGAAGTCCTCATGAGGAATGGAAGGTGAGGCTTTGAACTATCAATTAGAATTGGATTTTTCCCTAATTGCATGCATGGTGTCATTAATGATGGGAAGTATATGGTACTTAGACAGTGGAGCTTCATTCCACATGACTTGCGATAAGGAGTTATTCAATGACTTAGAGGAGAAAGATCTCCATATTCATATCAAGATGGGTGACAACAAGAGGAATAGTTCTACTGAATTGGGAAAAATTACTTTTTAGAGGGATCATGGCGATCCACTTACCTTGAAGAATGTTATGTATGTGCCTGGGCTAAAGAATAACTTGGTACCCATTGCCATGCTTGAGGATACAAGCTATGATGTGATCTTATAGAAAGGAAAGACATTCCTTCGACACATAGCCACAGGTCAAGTAAAGAATATATGCATTTAGGTTAAGAATCTCTATAAGTTGGAGGTAGAGTATTGTGTTACTTTGAGCAAGAAAGTAGAGATGGTGCAGAGCCGAGAGGAAGATCTGAAGCATAGTATGGGAAGTGAGGGTGATGTTGCATGATCAGGGTCTCCCACTACACTTGTGGGCTGAGGCATGCAACACAATGGTTTATGTTCATAACCGTAACCCACATCAAATACTTGGGATGAAGAAACCAGAGGAGGCTTATTCTGGTAAGAGGCCATATGTTGGTCACTTCAAGATCTTTGGGTCATCAATATATTTCCACGTGACAAAAGATGCACGAAATAAGTGGATCCAACAATGGAGTTAGGGATATTTGTGGGGCTCACTATTACACCCCGCAACTATCGGGTG
This sequence comes from Pinus taeda, assembly GCA_000404065.3. Classification (NCBI taxonomy): domain Eukaryota; kingdom Viridiplantae; phylum Streptophyta; class Pinopsida; order Pinales; family Pinaceae; genus Pinus; species Pinus taeda. Next base: position 16,023 of record APFE031181418.1, on the reverse strand, counting down.
TACTTTCTCACTAGTAGGATGACAGTGGCCTTCAGAGATCTCAGATTTGATGAGGACAAGGCCATGTGATGTTCCCTTGAGAGGGAGCTTCAACTACATGTGGTTGAGGAGATTTTAGCTCCTAAGGAGGAGGTTACTCAATTTGATGTGGTGTAGCCACATGTAGAGGATCCAGGAGTGGAGACATCCACTCAGGCAAAGTCTTCCAAAGATGGGAGAAATCAAACCAGAGAGGCAAATAGATTGTTGTTGGATGCTAGAGAGAATGTGGAAGTACCCACATCACAACATAGATAGAGGAGGTCACCTGACAAGTACACTGGATACATTGCACTTATGAGCAGATGTGTTATGACAGAGCCATCTTCCTTTGAGGAAGTAGTGTAACAACCAATTTGGGTTGAAGCCATGGTGGAGGAGTATGACTCCATAGTTCGTAGCACTATTTGGGATGTGGTCCCGAGACTGGAGGATAAGTCCGTGGTGAACCCCATTGGCTTTAAAAGGTAAAGCAAGTTGTAGATTGTTGTGCGGAGAAGCATAAGGCTAGATTTGTGGCCCGTGACTTTTCACAGGTAGAGGGGATTGACTATGATGATACCTTTTCTCTTGTTGAAAGGTAATCGTCGATCATATCTATATTAGGACTATTAGAGCAAATGGTTTGGAAGATACATCATATGGATGTGAAGACAACATTCCTTAATGGAACGATTGAGGAAGAGGTGTACATAGAGCAACCTGAAGGTTTTGAAACCTTGAACTGTGAGTCACATGTGTGCTGACTCAAGAGAGTGTTGTATGGGATGAATAAAGCACCTCGTGCTTGGTACACCAGGATAGATAGCTACTTCACCGAGTTGGGCTTCATGAAGAGTGAAGCAGATGTGAACTTGTACCACATAGTGGTGGAAGGTAAAATGTTGATCATTGTACTTTATGTTGATGATCTCATACTAACAGATGATGATCACCTGATCAAATCTTGCAAGGAGGACCTTGCAAGATATTTTGAGATGAAGGGCTTGGGGCTCATGCATTACTTTCTAGAGATGGAAGTATGGCAGGGTGATGGGGATTTGTTTGTGTCTAAAGGAGAGTATGCCACTGAGATACTCAAAAAGTTCCTACATGGAGAGTCACAAGCCTATAGAGACTCCTCTAACTGGTAGCTGGAGGAAAGTGGATGATACTTTGGAGAGGTAGTGGAGGATACTGTTTACAGGAAACTTGTGGGTTCACTCATGTACTTGGTGAACACATGACTCGATTTATTCTATGTAATTAACGAGCTGAGTCAAGCGATGGTTAGGCCTACCAAGTTGTATTGGAAGGCAGAAAATTGTGTATTGATATACCTTAGGGGAACTACTCAGTACAGATTATGGTACAAACAAACATAGGGAGTGAATCTTCAAGGCTTCACAGCTGCAAATTGGACGAGGAGTCCATCTGACTGACAAAGCACATCAAAAGGGATTTTTAGTATTTGTTCAGTGATAGTTTCTTGGTACAGTAGGAAACAGAGATCGGCTGCACTCAATTTGGCAGAGGAAAAGTACATGGCTACAAGTCAGGTAGCATGTGAGGCCATCTAGATGAGGAAGATCATGGTTGGTCTGTTTGGCCAGCAAATGGATCTGACAGTGATTTACTGTGATAATCAGAGTTGTATCAAACTCTTTGAAAATCTAGTTTTTCATGATAGGTTCAAGCACATTGATATCCAATATCATCATCTTTGGGATTGTGTATTAATGTGGATCATGTTTTTAGAGTACATTCCCATGGAGGAGTAATATGTTGACATTTTGACAAAGGCATTTTCAAGATGTAAATTTGAGTTTCACATAGACAAGACTGAGGTAGTAGATAAACCCTTTCTTGTTGAGAGGGAGTGTTGAGAAATGGCAACAAGAAATTCTAGTTTAAATTTGTCCTTGAATTTAAATTGAGAATTAAAATAGAATTTTATTCTCATAAAAAAATTATAAATAGTTAATTAAGTTTAATTGAGTTAATTAGCTTAGGAATTTTGAGTTGGAAGTCTTTTGGAAGTCATGTAAGTGTTCTCCCTAAATTTTAGGGGTCTAAAGTGAGTTTAGATTGAGTTGTAATTAGATAACTCGGTTTACCGAGTTATAGACAGTTAGACTAATTCTAACTATTTGTTGAACTAGTAGAGCATTAGTAGTCAGTTAGTGCACTGGTGCTACTCTAGTTAACTAAATATTCTCTTATCGAAAACTCATGCATGTCAGTTCTGAGAAAGTCCCAATTGAGATTAGAGTGCATGGACAATGTACTATCATTTCTATGATTTATTGAGTTGTATAGATCATGCATGCAATCAAGAAGTGAACCTAGATTGGATTACATAGTTTTGGAAGCACTGGATTCCCATTAACATGGGCTATTCAGCCTAGGAATTGTAGAAGAAATAGGGGCTTGGAAGGCATTGGAAATTGGCTAAGTGTTGGCTAAGAGTAGGCTTGTGAGGTAGAGAGTTGAGCATACTTGTCCAAAATTGTTCTAGTGAGAACAAGATTTGTGTCTTCTCTCATATTTCTGATTAATGAAATACAGATAAGTGAGGTTTTGAGTAGTGGCTTTCCCCATAAAAACTTATTGTATTATGTGCCATTTATTTGTCTTATTCTTGTTCATATTGTTTTCATTGATCTATTGGCTTATGTTGGTTGAAAGTAGAAGTAGATTCTTGTTTCTTGTTATAGTAGAATATATGAGCTTGTGAATCTACAGGAAAATATACATTGAATAATTCATTAAGGATTATAAGAAAAACACACCTATCACATGGAAAATATATCTATATGTATAGGATGATGATTTTTTATGGTGAGATGGACTTCTAGAGGATATGTTGGTACTTTTAGGTGGTGCACAGGAAATCTATTTTATACAAGTGGTGTTATGCCAAAAGGAAGGTTTAAGAGAGATGTAAGCATCTATTTAATGTGATAAATTTCTATACATATTCATGGATCTATTTGGTGGGATAACTTTCATTATTTAGGTTTTTCTTAAATTGAAACAACAAAAATTATATTATAACAAAAGGTTAAGGTTAATCTAAACAAAATTATACATAAAATTGTATTTGTTCAACTTTTGAACAAGATAAATAGTTCTATATCAAAATACAAAATTTACATGTTAATTGGCAAATTTCCTAGGTTATATAAAAAGCATCTAATATGAAAAAAACTTTTAAAAAATTAGTCTTATCAGAAAATATGTAGACTTGCGGTCCCTTCTAGACCCATATTGGTTAGCCTCAAACCCTTGCTCCCTTATGTTTGGCAGACAAATATCCCTAGATTCTCTGAAATTATTGATGATTATCCTCACTACTGTTCTTTGTAGCTTTCAACTTTTTTCCCTTGATACTCTAAGAAGAGACCTGCAAAGATAGAAACAAAAAAGTGATCAAATAATATATCACACCAATGATTCAACTATAAACGATGCAAGTGATCAAGGAATCTTATAATAAACATCATGACAAATGTATATGGGAAAGAAACATCTATTTGTATTGATAATAAAGAAAAGGAAAATTATAATTAGGCCTTGATGTTGGAAGCCTCCTTGTAATGATCCTCAATCCCAAACCTTGCAATCAAAAGAACTCCATTGGATACTTGGACAACATGTAAGTATAGTTCGAAAGTCTAAAATGGCAACCCATCTCTCTTTGAGTGTAAGTTGAGAGATACATGAAGGGAGGAGAGAGATCCACAAAGAGTGGGATGGATCCACTATAGTAGGAAGGAGGTCTAGGATAAAGGTATCCTGAGCCAAATCTCAACAACATAGGATTAGATACCATCCAGGAGGCTTTTGGAAGAGGAAGCTTTGTTTACTTTTTATTTTTTACCTTTATAAAAATACCATCGTGACCTTAGCATGAGAAAATTGTGATGAAATTGCTCTGTGTTTATTCTGAAACACATGTCATCGTATGTTGTAAAATGAATACCTACGATATCCTCTAAAATTAGGGTTTTTTAGGTATTTAATCCTGGATTCACGTACATCATGGAGAGGTATTTCTTCCATATCTCCATGTGATTTATGACAATAGTTAATCAAATAGTGAAAGATCTAGATTTTACATCATTTGCATAAGTGTGACAAATTCATGTGTAACATCTTCTCTCCAAATCCTCAAAGAGTTGGTGCATAATGTTATCCTTTTTTGCTTCTTGATAACTTGAGTTAACAAAGACCCGTTTATTGGATGTCCTGAAGTAAGATTATTTACTTAGGTTGACAATCAAGTTTCTTTAACATGTCAAATTCATTCTCAGGGCCCAACAATTAGTTTCTTTCATTAAAGAAGATAAGTCGTGATAGAAGACATTTGGAAACTATAGGTTGTCCATTGTCATGCAACTTATTTGTGACAGTGAATATGGAAGTCCTATTACCTTGATTAATTCCCTCATGTGATCTTAAAATTCTTCTAATTTATCGTATCTCTAGAATCCATATTTGTAATTATAGTAATATTTTACCTCAATAAAATTAATAACTAGAGCCAACTAAGAAAATAGAAATATAGTGTCAAACCCAATATGTCCTTTTCCAAACTAACAAAGACCACAAGGATGTCAAGTCAAATACCATGATACCCAACCCAAAATTCAAAATCCTAAGAATCATATGTGATATTTTCATAGTAGTTGATAGAATTCCAAAAAGTCAGTCCACCAAAAACTAGAATGCCTTCAAACTATAGAAATCAAAACATCATGTGCACTATATTTGTAGAGTCCCCAAAACAAAATCTATAAATAGACAAAGAGAAAGGTGGTAATACTTCAAATTCATTAACCTAGGAGGAAAGGTCAAGTTGGAAAACATTATTATATAATCTTGGTGACAACTAATGAAGAAGACAATGTCTCACAAGCCTTCAGATTATCCGCAGAGTGAGTCACCATAATCCCACATTAACTAGGATATAAGACTAACAAACATTTAAATTATATATCTCTTCCATACTAGGAATCTATGAAGGGGGCTTGGGTATCATCATGTTTATTAAAATTCTTTAATAGTGTGGATAATATATCATTCACGTGTGGATTATTAAATTCAAGGTATTTTCATGGAACTCATGAAAATAATTATGGTATAGTTTGATATGATAATGAAATTTTAGCCCTTAAAAACCTCATTTTAAATCTAGTAGCTTCATTAGCAAGAGGTTATAGAAAATAATTTTCTCCATGGGGACTTGGAGAAATGATTTGCTTTTCCCAAAATTTAGAGGCCTCATGAGAAAATTAAGCTAATATTGGCACAAAATCATAATTACCTGGAAGGATTTTTTGTTTATCAACTAGATGAATATGTTTGAATCATATGGCACTATGAGAGTGGATATGAAGATCCATTTCTATTCCTAGTCATTGTAGCAATGCATACACTTAAACTTGATTGTTAGAGGAGGTTCCAAGTTCCCATGAATATAATAATTTAGTATTTTATTCAAGAAGTGAAGACCCACCTTGCACTTGCCATCCCCTAAAAGTGGGGAAGGTGCAACACTATGAGTTAAAATGAAGTGTGACATCATAGTACTAGTGTAGCCTAATAATTTTCAACTAGGAATGTTTGAAGGGATTTGGTGCATTAATGTTGGTATGATAAGACCAAAAGGTCATTATTTCTATTAACTCTAGTTACAACATAATTTCATCATTTTTGGCTCAGATAAATATCAGTAGTCCATGCTAATAATATCCTAAACAAATAGGAGGATGAGACTATTCAATTTTTTAAGGTTTGAAGATTATTGTGGGTACACATATTTTTCATTTATATTTCCATTCTATAGATATCAATTATGTGGATATTATTATTGGATATTCTTGGATGGACTCAATTGGCATAGTTAATATTGATGTGCAAAACACGTTTATGAAGCACTGGTATGAGAAAAAAAAAATCGCATTGTAAGTTATATATCTCATTAAACAAGAAGAGTGAAAGTGGGCACATGAAGAAATTCTTGGAAGGAAACTAATTTTAGTATCTTCTAACACATAAAATGGAAAACATAAGGTTGCATTAGAATAATAGACTACATAAGCACATGAAAAAATCCTTGGTAAGAGAATGAAAAGGAAGAGGAATCTAAGAAGCAACATGACCCAAAGGAACCACGTGTTGAAGATTAATAGAACAAATACCCAATAGATAAGGTTTTTTTGTATCACAACCCACACCCCTAAAGAAATGAAGATCATTAAGACATGTCCATGAACATCAACAAACTTACCATGTAGCAACATGGAACTAGTATGGAGGCACATGGAGGACTATAGGAAATGCACTAAGATATCAAAGTAGTTAAGAAAAAATATAGAACCAAAGGAATAGAGACCAAAGAGGCAATGTCACAATTGGAACCCATCTCATCAGTTCACTAAGATGAATGGATTTTCATGATTGGTATTGTTGATAACTTTACTTGGTACATCATATTATATGGATTTCATGCATGTTTCAAGTATGGAACATGCAAGGAGACTTGAATGTAATGTATGTAGAGATGTACCCAATGGGGATAATGAATGTAATGTGATCATAATAATGGAATAGATACACTATGGGAAGGGAATGAAAAGGAAGAGGAATATAAGGAGCAACATGACCCAAAGGAACCATATGTTGAATATCCAAAGAACAAATACCAAATAGATAAGGTTGTTGTATATCAACACCAACAACACTCAAAGAGTAAAAAATAATTAAGACATAGCCATGAGAAACAAAAAACTTACTATGTAGAAACATGGAACTAGTATGGAGGCATGTGGAGGACTAAAATCAATGCATGGAGATATTAGATTAGTGTAGAAAAAACATAGAACCAAATGGATCAAGATCAAAAAGGAAATGCTACAATTGGACCCCGTCTCCTCATTAACTAGGATGGATGGATTCTTGTGTTTGGTATTAGTTTATCTATTTACATAGTATTTCATATTACATGGATTCCACCAATGTTTCAAGTATGGAATATGCAAAGGAGTGTGGAATATAATGCATGTACAGAGGTACCCAATGGGGATAATGAATGTAATGTGATCATAATCATGGAATAGGTACACCACATAGAGAGATGAAACAATATAACAATAAGGGTTAATTGGAATATACACTTGGGAATACTCAAGAGAAAGTATAAATGAGTATCATTAGTTAATGTCCAGTGTTGATTAGTGTGCTATATGAAGTGTGGACCATGAAGCATTCCTTCCATAAGGATCATTTTATGGTGTAAACCTACCC
>APFE031181414.1:16176-40126 GCA_000404065.3 Pinus taeda | reverse complement strand
AAATGTAGCTGGAGCATTGCAAAGTCCAAACGGCAAAACATTGTAAGCATAAGTCCCCCAAGGACAGGTGAAGGTGGTCTTGTCCTGGTCTTCTGAGGCTATCCTTATATGGTTGTAGCCACTGAAACCATCAAGAAAAGAGAATGATGATTTCCCAGCTAGGGTGTCTAAGACTTGGTCGATAAATGGTAGTGGAAAATAATCTTTAAGCGTGGCTTTGTTCAGTTGTCGGTAATCAACACAAAAGTGCCACTTACCATTTTTCTTGGGCACTACAACCAATGGGGATACCCACTGACTGTCAGAAATAGGATATATGAAATTAACTCTCAATAATTTTTGCAACTCTTCTCTGACAATATCTTGGAGCATGGGGTTCATTCTTCTTTGTGGTTGCCTCACTGGTTTGATAGTGTTATCTGTGTAAATGTGGTGAGTGCATGTGTCCAGATGAATGCCATGCATATCGGTATAATCCCAAGCAAAGGCTTTCTGGTATTTCCTCAAGAGTCGGATTATTTTCTCTTGCTGAGATGAGTCTAGATGATTGCCTATGTTCAAAGTTTTCCCAAGACTAATCTCTATAACCTGACTCTGTGTGTTGGTGATGCATTGAACTAGAAAGATGTCGTGAAATGTGGTTTGCAAAGATTGAATGGTGCATGTTTCCTGAAAATTTTGAGCTAAAAGTACATCTGCAGCGTGATATTGGTCATGTCTCAAATTTTCGGAAATATCTGGTTGAGAAAGAAATAGTTCTACCAAATCATTATTGTCTTGTTCTTGGAAATCATAGATTTGGTCAATGCTAAAAACGGATTGTACTTCTTCTTTATCATTGAATTTATCATCAAGCCACAAATTATGTGTTACTGCTGGTGATTGTGCCGATGGGTAGAGGGTGAGTTGTTTTCTTTCAGTCCCTCTCGAGATGATCATGTTACCAGATCGACATCATATAAATGCATCAGCAGTCGCTAACCATGGTCTACCAAGAATGATAGGGTGCCCTCCTAAATTGGATTTGGGTTGGAGGACTGAAAAAGTCCACCGGGTACTCCCAAGAGTCCAGTGAGACAATTATGTCTTCCAAAATCCCTTCAGGAATCACTTTAGACCTATCAGCTAGTTCAAGAACAATTGTTGTATGTTGCAAATTTGTAAGCTGGAGCGTTCTCATGGTTTCAAGAGTCATGACATTAATTGCGGCCCCAAGATCTATCAAAGTGTTTGGAATTTGTATGTTGTTAATGATGGTGGTCACTTTGGGAATGCGAGGATCAACATACTTTTCTATGGAGATGGTATTGGTCATAAGGCCTACTAAATGTCCTATAACATGAATGGTTTGAGGATCAATCCTTTTTCTAGCAGGCTTCTTGAGGCACATGTCTTTGATGGCTTTAGTGTATATGGGAATGTCTTTTATAGCTTGCAGCAGCGGAATTTTTATGTAGACATTTTTTAGCTCATCTAAGGCATCAAACTGTGGTATAGACAGTGGAGGTTTGATTTGGACCAATCGGTCTGGAAAAGGTGGATGCAATGGTTGTATTTGCTTATCTCTGGTATCATCGTTTGATTTTCTTTGATTTGTCATTTCATTTTCATTTTCTATGTTTTCTTCTCGCCTATCTGTTATTGGAGAATCTTTCTGGAGTACCTTACCAGACCTCAAGTTGATATTTTGCAAGGGTAGTGTGGGATATGGAGTTCCCTCTTCTACATTATAGGTTGGTCTCTCTGCTCTATTATTCGGATTTGGGATAGTTTGAGCAGGAATTTGAGTGGGTCTGGAAGGTTGTGAGTTAGCTGGAAATTGTAGTTGTGGTGGATTTATTGGTGGAGGAGCAGGTAGTTCTTGTTGAGTAGGTTGAGGTGGATAAACAGCTTGCTGAGGATACTGCTGATATGGTTGAGAATGTGATGGATATGGTTGATGGTATTGTTGATATGGTTGTGAATATGGTGGGTATGGTTGAGGATATGTATGATAAGATTGAGAGTACTGTTGAGATGGTCTCCATTGTTGCTGTGGGTTGTTTTGGTGCTGCCATGGCATGGGTACATTCCATGAGTTCTGTGCATACATTTGATCATTTACAAGAAATTGCAAATTTTGATTTGGGAACATACCTTGAGGTGTTGGCCTTGGCTGCCATGGTCTTTTTGCTCCCATGTAATACATGTTTTCCATCTCTGCATTGGCTGCCATGTTACAGTTCTGCAAAACCTTAACTTTAGGACAGTTAAATATATCATGATGTTCAATACAGAAAGCACAAACTTGAATGTTTTCTAGTGGACAGTCCTCTAATGCATGTTTCTTCCGGCACTTGGGGCAGAAAATAGCCATTACCTGATCTTCAGCTTCTTGTTTCTTTTTGGCTTTTAGAGTGTCAATTTGGTTCCCTATTGTGCTTAACAAATCTGTCTTAAATTATTCTAACAGATTTCCTATCTCAGCCCTTGTGACACTTGCTGAAGCAGACTTTGTGACCTTGGATGATAGGGTTCTTTTTCCCATTTTAGCTTTACTCCTTGAATACTTTTCGCATAGATCAGCGATTTCTTCAAAGGGTAAAATAGAAATGTCACCTTTACCCATCAAGTTAAGGTCATCCATGTATTCCTCTCGGATACCTTTCAAGAATATTGTGTGGATCAGATCAAGAGGCATAGTTCGGTGTTTAGATTTTTGTAAGTTGTAGACAAACTGTTCTAAGTATTCCTCTAAGGTTTCATCCTCTTGTTGGATCATTCTAAAGATGTCATCTTTAGAGTCTTTGGATCTGCAGTAGGGTTGATATTTCCTTAGAAATACTCTTCTCATAACATCCCAATCAGTGATAGTATGCTCACCAAGCCTCATAAACCATCTTAAGGTTGATGCCTTTATTGTCGCTGGAAAAAGTCTGAGCCTATGGGCATCATCAGTATAGCCATATGTTCGACATACAATGTCAAACTCGAACAAGAATGAGTCCGGATCTTCTGAAGCCATACCATAAAAGTTAGGTAGCACTGATGGGGGTATGTTTTTCATTTTTATCTCATCATCTTCTTGTGGTTCATGTATAGGAAAAGGAAAAGTTGACTCTTCTTCGTCTCTATGTCCTTGATGTGGTACTGATCCATCTCCTTCCTCAGCCATTTTAATAGGTTTCTATGTATCAGAGTCACTTGTTTCAAAGAGGCGATTAAGGAAAGATTGTTCAGTCACTGTGCTACTTTCTCCTTGTGTGGAAGACCTAGGAAAGTCCTTCTTCTGCGATTTATATGTTAATAAAGTTTGCCTTTCGATGAGAGTAAGTCTCTGTCCTGATTTTTTTTAATCCTGTAATGCTTGTATGATGTTCTCCTCAGCTGGTGAAAGTCCTTCTTCTGCGATTTATATGTTAATAAAGTTTGCCTTTCGATGAGAGTAAGTCTCTGTCCTAATTTTTGTTTATCCTATAATGCTTGTATGATGTTCTCCTCAGCTGGTGTTGAATTCTTTAAAGAGTCTGCTCCTGATGTTGATGGGTTAGTTTTTGAATGGCGGGGGGTTTTTATGAATCTACCCTGACTATCTCTAAACCTAGGCATAAATGAACATGATTTTAACTGTGTTTTTGTTTATTTTTGTCTATTGAATTTTTTTCTTTTACATCCTTTAAGTACGCTTCCCCGGCAATGGCGCCAAAATGTAGTGTCCTATCTAGGGTGCTAGACTAGGCTATATTTATTATCGACTAGGGTGCGTAGACTTAGAGGTGAGTGCCTAAAGTATATAGACATAAAGGATCTAATCTTAATTACAATGCTATTATTTGATTCAATATCAAACTAAATCATCCTATGTATCACTATCTACCAAGATTCAACAAATCAAAACGCTGTGTATCACTGTAATTAAAGATTTTAGTCTCCTTACAGAGACATCACGCATAAAACCTCTGTTCAGTGACTACTCAACATTCATTAACATTTATTAACAATCATGCAAGATGAAATCGTAAGCATAAAGTTCATGATAGTTCTCTACAAGATAACAATGGATCGAATCCCTTACAGGATATGATTCACGATCCAAGTGATAATCTATTCAAGCGCATGCATAAACATATAAACAAGCGCATTCATAAACATAGAAGCATAAACATGAATGGATTTAATCACTGCGCATATCAATACCAAATACCCTAACTGTAAATGAAATACAATAACAATAGTATACCATGTACGCAGGGCCCGTCCGCGTTCCACGTATACTGGGCTTGTTATCCAACGATTACCAAATCAAAACAACACAATCGTGACTGTAATGCAAGTCTTTGGTATTGAAATCAAAACTCCGTTCTTGAAACAACGATAATGGTAACAATTATACAACCGGTTTAGAACTATATTTACATATGGTTTCACATCCCTTGAAAACAAATGTACATTCATGAGCGGCTGTTGCCGCTTTTACCAAAACACGATTTTTGAAAATGTTTCTATCCTAGCTGACATATAAAAAAGGAAACAAACTTAAATTGATTTGGACTATGTGCTGTTGCTGCCTTTGTTACCAACATGCCATAGTTGACCGTCGTTGACCGCGCATGTAGGAGGGTTGATTCCACTGTGGGATAGGTGCTCGTCCATGCTTGGACATTCCGCTTTTCATCCATACCCTTCGCTCTAGCTTGGCTGTCATGCCACATGTCAAACAATAAGCCAATTATAAGATGTTGGAACTTCCTGTAGTTATTTTGCCAAAAACTCCTAATTCATTAACAGAAAACCCTTAAATCAATTTCAATGCAATTTAATAACTATAAGACTATTAATTAATCAATTTCCAAGGGATCTGAGAGATAAATGATGAAAAGAGGTAGGCAAATGTCATGTTTTGGGAGGGAAAAAGGGGTCATGGAATGGTACCAACAAAACCCAATAGAAGAATTTATTAATTAGTCACCTCATGACAAGCATTGCTTGAATGTGGTCCAAAGGGCCTCCTCCTTGGGAGATTTTGTAGACAATCCTTATGGCAACATATGGTTCCCTCTCTCTAAAGGGAAGAATGTTCTGAAAAGAAAAAGGAGAAAAATGGTAGAGAAGTTATAGTGGAGAAGACTCGAAAGTTGTAGGATCATAAGTTTGATGATGAAAATGGAACTTGAGAAATAAGGAAAAAAATCCTTTCTATTTTATTATAAATTGCTTAGATTTGATGAATTCAAATATAATAAAATCTTTGTTGGACCAAATCAACATCTAATAAAATTTGTTATTTTATTTATTATTTGTGAGAAGATAAGGTAAAAAATAATGGTTAAGGACCATTATGTAACCACCCATTTTCATTGCACGATTGAATGTGAATACAACTATGTAAATATTGAACACATGCAAATTATGTGAAAATAAAATGGAGACTAGCTTAATGGAGGGGCATATGAATCCAAAGCTCTAAGTGGAAGGCTTGAAGTGTTTTTTGTGTGCTTGTTTGGTTTCTTATGGACTGTTGTGAGAACCAACCTTAATAAATTACCTTGACTACCACTTGACTAGAGGAATGGCTTGCGTTGGAAGGAAGCGAAGTTTAGAATGAGCATACTGGGTGAAGAACACCACCTATACTATCACCCTTCCTTGTTGAACGTGGTTGAGACAAAATGGTGGCCTTGAGGGAAAACAAAATATGATCAGATGAAGAGGAGAGGGGGGTAGTCAAAAGTGTGGGGGAGAACACAAAATGATTAGCATAAAAGTTGGCTAGACAGAGAACATGCAGAGTGCCAGAGACCACAAAACAAGGGAGCTTTGGGAGAAGAAACTAGAGAGAAGAATTGTGTCAAGCTACTAGTGAGAAGGCAATAGGAAAAAAGTTTGGCGTGACTGAACCCTGTGCCCTGTGAATCAAGAAAGTGTTCCCTGTGACCACGTAGAGGCCATTGACCCATGTGTTTAAGATTAGAGGATCTGTGGGAACTCAATGAAGGAGATGGATCACTGTGGTGCTTTCAGTGAGCTATAAACCACCTAGTGTTTTCTTCTTGGATGATGAACCATTGGGATAGGGAAACCTGAGTCATTATGGTGCTTGCCATGAAGCTGATAAACCACTTAGAGAGTCGATTGTGGACCCCTATTGTGATTACCATGGATAGGCGGTTGCTAAAACATTAAAAATAGTTGATTTTCCTTCCTAGAACTGGAATATAACCCATTTGATCTTGGGTGAAGCCTTGTGCTTTAACCCATAGAGAAAGTGAGTCACTATGGTGCTTACTACTAGAGAGCAGTCAATAAACCACTTGGACATTGGACTCCTTCTCTTGGTTGGGTGATTAAGCCTTTGGTGTCAATTTCCCTAAATATGCATCCCCTTAGACTTTGGATCTGGATTGGGGGTGGTTGGCTACAAGAAATATTATAACATGTCTAGCCTATGGTTCGGTAAAAAATTGAAGTCCCTCATTTAGTTTCTAACCATATTTAAACACAAAGATACATGCAAATTTTCTTTTGAATATTGCCTTATGGACTATGATGAAATTTTGTCTTGTATGAATGATGCAATATCTCATGTGTTATAAACATATATGATTTCTTGAGATGTGAAGCTTGTTGTATGTCCATGATTGGAATGGTGTTGTGTAAACTCATGGTTTTGATATCTGCTTGAATGGTGTTGTTTATTATTATGTTCATGACGAATGTGTAGTTATGTGTTTGTGGTTACACATATGTACTCTGATAATGTATATGAATACATATTTAAAAATAATCCTGCATTTGTTACTTTTTTGGAATCAAGAGGTTGAGACTTGAGGATTTGGTCCATAATTACCAATAGTAGGTGGCTCTGGCCACCCCTATGTGATACACATTCAATGAGTCTGATGTATCAAGATTTAGGGCATCGAGTCATGAATTTCCTTAAGATGGAAAGTTTCTGTGCACCGATGGGTGACGAAGTTTAGACTCATGTGAATGATGGCATGTTGACATTGAGCAGGTGCTAGTGGAACTGTGCCCTAGAGGAACTATGTCGCGTGTATAGACATTGGCTGCAATGGTTAAGTTTTAGGAAAGGGAAAGGACTGATACACATGGTCAAATGTTGTTTGATAGTGGAAGAGAATTTTTAGGGTAGGGTCTTGGTAGAATTTGGAGCTTCTGAACACTACCTACTGCTTATTGCTATCCGTGGTGATTATTACACTACATAAATAATATGAGTATGCTACCCGGGGTTGTCTGACCTGGGCCATGGTTCCATCATGGAACCTTAGCACCGCACGTTTCCCACTACCACCTTTTCCTTGTTTTATGCCAAAAGTCGTGCACGGTGATAACCTACAACAACAATATAGGGGCTTGATGGAAGGACACACTAATATGACCTGTCAAAACTATGTGGCGGCCACATGGGAAGTATGATGACATGGATTCTTTTGATAGGACAAACTCTAGCCAAGTGTAACTTTTTATTTGGGAATCAGATTAAGGTAAAAATAGTATTACTGGAAAAATATTGTTGAGTTAAACAAAACAATGACATTAGAAGTTAATTATATAGAATTACAAAAATGAGGGTTGTTTCTAACCCCATCTTCATAATAGACCTTGGGGATTAGGTTAAAAATAAGTAACATCTTCCTTAGCCTAGGAACCTTCAAAGGGGTGGAAGGGAGGCAGTTAGAAAGTGGTATTAGAGCTTAGGTTCAACATTTGGAATGGATGGGCCTTGAAAGATAAAGTTAGAAGCTATTTTAAGAATTAAAGAGTGGATCATAATAGAGTAAGGGATTCAACACTAAACCATAAGAGGCTCACACACATACACACACTAACTACAATGTTTGACTTGATAATTTAATTGCTACATATATTCATGTGTGCTAATGATGAACTTGTAGTTGATATGACTATTGGTTTAAAAGGTTGATGACATGTTATTTTGAATTATAGCCTACATACTAACATGGGATTTGAATTTTCAGCTAGTTTCATATCAACATGCCTATTTCAGATATGCCAAGGTGATGAGTAAATTAAGTAAATTGAGAGAGAGAGAGAGAGAGAGAGAGAGAGAGAGAGAGATCATGTGTGTGTCACAACAAAGTGTCACAACCTTGGTAAAAAATCTATGTAATAAAGTTAATAAAGGAAAAATAATAACCAAGGTGATGGGATACGTCTTCTGAGTTGAATGTTGGGCAAAACATCCTAGTGTGGGAGTTCATTTGGTTTATTATGGCTAAGGAAATTGGCAAAGGCAATGATAGAGGCTTTGGAAAGAAAACGTTGCATTAATTGGAATTTTATTTATGAAAATAATGGAGCTTAGGAGAAAAGGAAGGTTAAAGGTCACAGGTTGCATGTGAGGAGGAAAATGAAGGAAAACAAATTAAAGAAAATAGAGGCGTCATTAAAAAAAGGGTTTTTTAGGATCATTTGGTACCTTTTTTTAGTTCAATTTTGGAGCTCTCTCTCTCTCATACTATTGCACACAGAGCATTCTTGGAGCAAAAGAGAAGCAACGATCAAGCAAGGAAGAGTAGGATCAAGTGGTTACAACATATTTACTTGCAGATATTGAGTTTCATGTATGATTTCCTTGCTAGATTTGGCATGCATGGTACATGCATGTGTGCTTTTGGTTCTCTTGTTGTCATTGGCATGGTTTTTCCATGTATGACAGTGTTCTTCAGCCTTGCCTTTCCATTTACGGATAACCATTGTGTGATGGTGTTCTCTTGTTTTGGTTGAGTTGGATTTCTAGATGGACTCGAAGTTGAGTGGGGTGGTCTCAAGATTACTCACAAGGCCTAGGAATCCTAGGATGGGATACAAAGTAAAGCCTGGTTATGAACACCTTGATTGAACCAAGGAATCCTTGACCAGTGAATGACGAGATACATGGTAAAGTGCAGAGGTGAATACCTGTGATTGGGCCTAGGAATCCTTTGATCGATAATGGTGGGACAGACGGTAAAGCCCAAAGGGTGGTGACCGCATAGGCCTAGGAATCCCTTGATTGGTAATGGTGGGATACATGGTAAAGCTGAGAGTTTGAGACAAACAAATTCCTCACGGTTTAGGTGGAGAGATCCGGAGGCATCCATGCTTGTCTAGGGCCTAGTGATTCGGTGGGGATTGCGGTAAATCCTAGTTGTATTGATGAGGGTTTGAGCCTAGGAATCCCTTGGTGGGATATATGGTAAAGCCTGAGGAAG
The DNA here is from genome assembly GCA_000404065.3 of Pinus taeda. Classification (NCBI taxonomy): domain Eukaryota; kingdom Viridiplantae; phylum Streptophyta; class Pinopsida; order Pinales; family Pinaceae; genus Pinus; species Pinus taeda. The sequence goes on along the minus strand of APFE031181414.1, from coordinate 30,908 downwards.
CCTTGGTTGGTTTTGTTGTGAGTCCCAAATTCATGCTTGGAATATGGAACGGAGGTGATTGGATGAAAGAAATATTTGGTTCAACCTAATCTATGGTCAGGTGGTTAGTGGAAGTCCCACACCTGGTTGACTTATGCATTCATTAATAATATTTCCTTCTCCTTGGTATTTCATGTGTAAATATACTGGTTCATATGTGATTCTTATGTTTATTATATCTTGGTTATCTCGGTTGGTTATTTGTTGGTTATAAGTATGTTTTATGACAAACTGGATGTATGGATCTCATCATGTTTTTGATTAGCAAATGAATGTACAATGGATAGATGATCTAATAGATGATAATGTGCCTATTGTGATAAGGCAAAAATGCTTCTCTATGAATCTCAGATAAGTATGAGATCCCTATGCTTAAATATGTTGTTATGACCTGTAGATTACATATTTGTGACATGTTTAACGAAATGCCTGTCATGGATAGTAGGGGTCAAATTAAGTATTTTTACCAATGATTTTATTAGTAACCTTATTCCATTGTTATTTACCACTTCTGAAGGTTTCATGAAGTTCTAGAGAGTGGTGTGAGACATAGCCCTGAAAAGGTGGCTCAAAATCTGGGGTCGCTGGCTCAAAATTGGCTGAAAAATTCCAGAGTCGTTGGCATGCCTTGTTGTGAGAGTGACTAGAAGGCCTCAGTAAGATGCATGGCTTGTCATGGGAGTGGATGAGGGTCTAAATTAGTAAAATATCAAGTTGTCTCAAGGGTTAAGCACCTAGAAGGGTTGGTTGCCTCTTGAAGGGTATGTAGCTCCTGAGGTAGGTCATATTGGTTTGTTTTTGTCGATTCCACTTCCTTAACTATACATGGGGATTTGAATCACATCATAGTATCCTATAATCACATTTTTACCCCATTGGACCAGTTAACTTAGGTAAATGTGGGAGGAGGGTGTTACAGAGTGGTATCAAAGCATGGTTATCCCCTTGGACTGGATGGGTGGTGTGTTGGTCATGCAAAAATGTTGGTGGCATATGTGTTCTTATTCTTGTGGTCTATGTACTTGTTGTTGTTTGTGGCAGAGAATTGGTAGCTTATGGTGTGTTTGAGAGCAGAGTTTGTTGTGAGAAGAAGAGAAGAATTTCCCTCCTTCGTGTTAGAGTTTAATTTAGATTTTGTGTGCAGAACGATGGTGTTCTTGGGTTGCTCATGTTGAGAAAATTGAGAACCCAATTTGAAAATATATGAAACATGGTTCTCATGGAGGAAGTGAAGGTGTAGATACTTTAGAGTAGACAATAATTCAGTGGTTTCAATAGAAGGAACATATTTCTCCATCCAATAGTAGTTGGAAATTCCAATGGTAGTTGGGTGAGGATCGTTGATTGTAGTGTTCTTTAGCGGATGGTAGTACATAGATCTGTGAAAGAAACATATTTCCTGTATGATAGGTGCCAACATATTGTGAAGGAAGCCAAGTCTTCTAACTTATGGTTGTAAGATAATCACTGTGAAATTTTATCAGGAGATTAATAGAATAATTGAGTAGCGCAACAACAACAAAGTGGTTTTCTCCCTAAAGGGTTTCCACCGAAAATACTTGTGTCTTCATGTGTGCTTATTTGTGTTGATTCTTTCCATGATTATTATGCTTTGAGTTTATTGTTTATTTAACTTTTTGATAAGCTAATATTATGGATGTGTGTTGCAAATTGATAATATGGAAAAATTATTTACAATTGATATAAAGGCCATCATTATTGATTCACTCTTACCTCTCAGTAATGATCTAGTTTCCAACAATTGGTATCAGAGTTAATGCTTTTCAGTGAAGCTTGACTACTTGGAGGGTAGATCGTGGATCATGGCCAGAAGCAAGAGGAGAATGTATCAAAAGAAAAAGGGTTTGATAAGGAAAACATTAAGTCCATTGCAAATGAAGCAAAAAATTCCAAAATCTCAGCCAAAATAGTTGTGACATTAGGTAATATGTTGAAAGAAATTTTAATTATAATTCTAATGATTCTATTGAGTTTGATGGTGATGATGAGAATGCTATTGCCATCGTTAAGGATGAACATGAATAATAAATGATTGTAATCAAGGAATTAGTTGTTGAAGTGGATGACAAATATCTACAACAACAAGGGTTCACAAAAGGTTCCACAAATAGCAATTTATACACAAATATGGAAAATGATCAACTGCTAATTATTGTTGTTTATGTTGATGATATCATTTTTGGTAGCAGTGAAGGATCCATGAGTCATAATTTTTCTTTAGTAATGCAGAAAAAATTTGAAATGTCCTTACTTGGTGTACTTACTTATTTTCTTGGTCTACAAGTACAACAAACAAAATATGGTATCTTTCTTTCATAAACCAAATATCTCAAGCAGATATTGAAGAAGTACGGAATGTAAGATTCTAAACTAGTATGTACTCCAATGGTAACAGGATGCAGTCTCAATTCTAATGATGAATCACTAGTAGTGAACCAAATTACAAATCTATGATTGGAAGTTTGCTTTATCTAATAGGTACCAAACTTGATATCATACATGCAGTAGGAATTGTTGGAAGGTTCCAAGAAAATCCAAAGGAATCACATCTCCAGGCAGTCAAAAGAATTTTCAAATATCTTCAAGGAACTCAAGACTTTGGACTATGATATCCTAAAGATACAGACTTTACTCTTCATACATATACAGATGCAAATTGGGCAAGAAATTTTGATGATCGAAAGAGCACTAGTGGAGGTGCATTCTATATGGGTTCTTGGTTAGTGTCATGGTTCAACAAGAAACAAAGTTCGATTGCCTTATCTACAGCTGAAGCAAAATATGTGGCTACTGCATCATGCTCCACATAACTACTTTGGATGATGCAAAAACTACAAGACATTCAAATCACATGTACTCCACCCATCTCCATTCTATGTGATTATACAAGTGCCATCAGTATTTAGAAAAATCATGTCATGCACTCCAAGACCAAGCACATACCCATTAAGTACCATTTTCTATGAGAAAAAGTTCTTGAACAGAAGGTTAAATTGGAGTATGTCCCCTTCAACGAACATGTTGCTGATATATTCACTAAACTGCTTCCCAGAGAAACATTTGAATATATTAGACAAAAGTTGGTAGTAGTTGTTGCATCATCTTGCTGTTAAATCCAGTTTTCAGAGGAAGGTTATTATACACGGGTTTCATGAAGTGTATTGTTTATACACATGGTTTCTATGGCTAAAGGAGTGTATATGTTTTTTCCAACAAAAAAATGTGGGTCAGACTCTAATATGGGTGCTCTGTCTGATATTGATGATTACAATCTGACGATATGATTTGTTCATTGATTTTTATCTGATTGGAAAATATGCCTTAATGAATGACTTGTTGACAATGCACAAGTAGCACAGGTTCAAGGGGAGCATTAGCCTTCACACACATTCAACATTGTTGGCATCATGGTTGTGGAGTTCAACTATGGCTTCAAGTACTTATAACATTTGTTGCATAAGTCATGTAAAGATCTAGGGTGTGATATGACTTCTTCTGTCATGGTCTATATTTCAATGAGTACTATTGGATGCATGATATAATTTGTATTCCCACTTTACATGGGATGGATGACGTAATAATTTTTGTATTTCTGTCATGTATAAACAATTGGTATATCCCCAGTTGGTTGGGTGGATGAGTCAAATATGGTGTATCCCCACTTTGTTGGGTGGATGAGTCAAATATGGTGTATCCCCACTTGGTTAGGTGATTGATGTATGTATGAGTCATTGATCATACTCACTTAGTTGAGTTATAGAGTCATGTTATTCTTTTGAAACATATCTCTACAGAATCGACATGTACTTGAGGGGAGCATGGACAGCATAATGTATATCAAAGGGGTAGAATAGCTTGGTCTGCCCTTTTCCCTTGTGTTGTGCCCTACAACAACCCCCCATTTCATATCATTACTATTCCAAAACCATAATATGAAATGGGTCCCTTTCTAATTTTTGTTTTTAAATTGGTATCAATTTAAGTTCTATTCTAAAAGGCCCAAAGAAATGAAAGAAAACATAACCAAAAGGCCTCTCCAATAAACCAATAAAAAAAAACCTTAACAAAAAACGATTCATCTTTTGTCATTGCGATAAAGCAATCGCAAGATTGCATATCGCAATGACAAAGGGAACACAACTTGGGGACATTTTGATTTCCGCCGATGCGAAATTGCTATCGGGTATCGGTGAAACATAAAGTAACACAATTAAGAACCCCTTGCCCCGATGCGATGCGAAATCGCAATCAACAATAAGTGATAATGGCAAAATGTAAATAAGCTCCCTCTTGCCCCGATGCGATGCGATATCGCTATCGGCGATCAGAAATTCACCATGCACACATTCTTAACTGCCCCACTCGCTACTCCCGACGTGATGCGATATCACGATCGGCGATCGGGGATTCCAAATGGAACCAAAACTATGACTAATGATTTTCCCGACACCCGATTGCGAAAAGGGCAAAAGCGCAGTTTTCAAAGTAAAATCATAAAGGCAGTTTAATACGATTTATTCGTAATTAAGGAAATATCTTTCGAAAAGCCACTCATCTGCATTCAACCGCCAAATCGCCCAAGGCATGCTTCAAATGAATCATTCGGCCATTAACCGAAACGACTGGTATTAATGAGATTGATAGGCCTTAACGACCATTTAATGAAAACAACAAGCTTGCGATCTATTCACAGATTTGATCCAAAGCCGTCTTAAGTCAATCGATCACCGTGAATTTATCAAGATATATATATACCTCAGTCTATTCAATTCATGTTATTGTTTCTTGTATTACGCCTATCTCTCTCTGTGTGCAGAATTCTTCCGCAAAGACAGATTTGAGTGGAATGGGAAAGAAGTCCAAAAAGACTACAATGCCTTCCGCTTCGCCAGTCGCAGGGCAATCTGTTGTTGATCCAGGCAGTAAAAAGAAAGGGCTTATATCAGATACTACGTGCCTGGGACTTACCAGAGCCACTTGGAAAGGAACATATAACTTGATTGAAGCCGAAGAGCCGAGGGTGATGGGAATACAAGTTTCATGCGACAGTACTAGCAAATCTGAGGCTAATCTAAAAGACTTGGCCAATTCCTTTCTTCACAGAATAGGGCCCGGGAGCAAATTCTCCCATATACGGATGTGGTAAGATGGGCAATTCAAGAGATCCCAATTACCGACATAATGTTCAGCACTGCAGATGGGAGGATTTTCGGTTCTTTTCGAGCCGAAGATCTAAGGCAAATGTATCATTTGCCGGCAGAAGAGAAAAAGTATAACACGACATTCCTGGAGAAGTTCCGAGCAGAAAATGAGTCCGAGTCCGAACCAATTCGAGGCTGGAGACAAAATCCAGCAAAGCACAAGCACGAATCCTTGGGTAAGTACTCAGTCGACTCTCTATGTTCTCCTTACTGCTATGCTGGGATTATGATGTGTAGACTATGGGGATTACATGACTCCACCAATTTTACCATAGAAATGGTCCCCTTAATGGAGGCGGCATGTATTGGCGAGATAATGGATTGGGTGGATATATTATCCGATAAGTTAGCCAAGGCCATTCTTAATTTCAGATTTAATTCTCGCGTCACAGAAAGGTTCATTCAGCCATTTTACTACAGTGCCTATGTGTTGGATGTTTTATGTTTTAATTCTAAATTTCCCATGCTCGGATGGAGGTGGATGTCGCAAGACCCCACACCCATCCACATATATCATCAAAAGTTGTGGAAGACCAACTACAAACACCACCTGTATCAAATCTGCAACGATTTCATGTTGCCAATTCATTACTCCATTTTTGATAAGCCTGCCCCGAAGATTTCTGAACAAGCAGGGGTAGATTTAACTGCCGTAGCAAGTTGGTTTGGAGAAGATAAATTCACCTACATTAGATTTTTTGTTAGTCAGGCCAGGCCCCATGTGCTTCCACTATACATCCCTGATAATTTACTTGCCAGGGAAGTAGCTTATCAAATCAATGCTGATGGGGTTACTCAGACCCTGAAAAAAGCAAAAAAGCATGTCTGGCCCTCCTTTCCCTTGCGAATTGGTATTTACACTCTGCATGATGTCAAACATGCAGAGAAGGAAGCTGGGAAGATAAATTCGCTGACTCTAGCCACTTTGCCAAGCAAGCAGTATGATCCAAGAAAAATCGCTTACAATGCGCTCTACCAGGCCAAATTGGCCAAGTTTGAGCACAAAGAAGACAGATTTGAGGATTTTTTTGCATCGGCCGAGTTGCTATATCAAGTTAAATCGCTTGCCAAAAATGAATACAATGATTAGGGGCTAGCCGAATTTAACAGAATTAGAGAGCAGAGGTTGCAAACTCTGCCTCTAGACCTGTTAGCGACTACTCCAACGACGAAAAAATCAAGCGAGCCTAAGCAGCAAAGTAATATGCAACCTCCTACTACATCAAAGCAGCAGGAGGAAGTACATAATCAAAGGCAGGAAGAAACCCAGGAAAATGTGCAGTGACAGGATGAAACCCAGGCCAAAACTCAAGAAGAGGGCAGCTCGAAAGTTAATGATGATACACAAATTGATCCGAATTTGCTCCAGCAATGGCAGCAATTCAACTCAATCATCGACAACCTAGAATTCTCTAAAGATGACGAGGTTTCTAAAGAGGGCGACACACAGGAAGCGACATCAAAACAAGTTTCAGGCGAAACCAGCGACCCACCCAAATCAAAGGAAACAGAAATAATTCCCAAGAATCCATCGAGCGAAATCATTTTGCAAATAGAAGAGATTCCCCCCTTGGATGTATTCTACAGCCCAAAGCATAAAGCTGTTGTAAAGCGACAGAGGAAGAGGAGAAGGGCTGATCAACCTTCTCTATTCCCTGAATTAACAGTAATGAGCAATGTTGTGTGGAAAGAGGAATTTGATCCCTCCGATGACTTAACAAAGCTATCGCAATACGCTGGAGCATATTCGGCGATGACCATTGATAAAGCATCAGAGGTGAGCAGTCTATTAAAAGCAAAAGATCAAGACATGTTTTCGCTACAGGCTCAATTATCGGAAGAGCAACAGAAGGCAGAGCAGGAATTGCTATTACAACAGCAAAACAATTATCAGCTGACAAAGCAATTGCAAGAGGAGAAACAGAGGATTGACGAGAGCGCAATCCAAAAGAAAAAAGAGATATCAGCAGCATTGGCACAATTAAAAATATCAACTGAGGGAATGATAAAATCTAAAGATGAGCAAATCGCTCAATTATCAACTCAAATTGAGCAAATGAAAAGGCTCCCTCAGGTAGATGAGTTTAAAGAAGAGGCGCTTCAATTAAATAAAGCATTGATAAATCAGGTTAAGCTCCTATGTCAGCAAATTACCCAGGCAGAACCATTGTGCGAGTTAGTAGCATCCATAAGCGAAAAGGTAGAAAAGGAAAGGACAGATTTGGATCAGGCCAAAGAAACACTAACAAATTTTCTGGAATGGAAAGATTCCGATCAAGGCCAAGCGACTAACCTACCAAGAATTCTGGAATCGCACAAGGAAATATTATTCACAGAATGGAAATCACAGTTAATGAAGGCAGAAAGAGCGATTTTTAGATGCAAGGAAACCACTGATAATTTGGTTGAATTAGTAAATAATACTCTTTATTTGTCTAACATGATTTCCCAATGTACTCCAGGCCAATTAACAGCAACAAAGATGTTGGAGCATTCATGCTACCCAGAGCTGGATAAAAATGCAAGATTAATCGCGGGAATCAACAGTTTAACATGGGATGCCTATTGGTTCTTCTTAGTGAAGCTGTACAGCCAAAGAGCCACCTTAAAATGCCTCACAGATGCTATCGGGTATATCATACCCGATATTGAGGATGCCACCTTTGCTGCCCAACTTAGCTTGTGCCTCAACAGACCGCCAAAAGTGGAGCCAATGCTTACGATAAGCCAACTCAGGTTTAAAGGAAAGCAGCCTGAGTCATGATTCACATCGCCGACTGCCAGATCGCCCCAAGGAGATAGATAGCATTTACTAATGCCAATTTAGTAGGATTTTGTTTCATAGATTTTTTCTAGCTTAGTAGTATTTATAGACCCTTTCATGCATTTATAAAGGGTCGTAAGGTTTTGTATATGACTTAAACCCTGAAGTTGCACTATTGTACTTCAGGGCTATTCTTTTATGAAACTGGACCAATTATTTTTATTTTAATGAGGAAGGTTTTTATACAAATGTGCACTACTGTCTTTGTTTAAAAGCATTTCTGTGTTGAAGGAAGGATTTTGAATAGCGATTGATATCTAGGATTGATTAGCAGCTCACATGGTACTATTATCTGCGTCTGTACTCATTCCTGTTATATGAATTGTTATTTAATCGCTCTTTCTATTATCGCTTATATATATGTGTGTTTTCGCAGCATCCTTTATGCATCCCACTATTGGTTGTTTATAGCATGCTTCTCTTTTGATCGTATATATGTATCGATGATATAAATAGTGAATGCAGTAATTTGTGTTAATCGCTTCATTTTGACTATTCATTTGAAGAAACCTTTAAATGATTGAATATCTCATGTTTATTTTACAGAGTCATCTATATTCTTGTTAGATAGATAAGGATTATTAAACGCTGCATTCCGAATAAATAAATTGTTCCCGGGATTAGTATTAGTTTTCCTATTTTTATCAATAGAATAAGCTAGTCGCCTATCATTAAAGCAAACTATTCATCACTCATCCATCCCTTTTATTCATTATCGGGAAACTGGTCCCATTATCTCCAGTCGGAGCCACCATCCCAAACGGAAAAGGAGCTGTACTAAGGTCCGGACTGGGTGGTTATCCCCCAATGTTGTTGCAGTGATTTTCGAGGCATCAACACCTTGATGTCAAAAGGGGAGGGTATTTTGGTGTTTCTTGTTGTCTCTAACAGTTTCTACAACCTGCAGTAATCAACACTAGCATGGTTGCCATCAAGTCCAAAGGGGGAGATTGTTGGCATTATAATTAAAGTGTTGTCCTTGATGGCAACTCACTCATAGGTTAGTTCAGTTTTGATGAAAGGAAACCCACAGTGTAAAAGGTCCATTCAGATGTAACAGGGAATTGGTACAAAAGAATAGGAAGATGGAACTAAAGTCTAGGAATCAGAATGAAGAAGTTGAAAGTAAAGGATGGTGAAAAGTAGTTTAAGATATATACGCAGGTCCACTTAGTCAAAATATTGTATACACGTTGGTTCACAGAACAAAAAGAGCATACACATATACATGCACTTTCACAAGAATAAAAGCACATATATGTTGGAAAATCAAGGAAATTCAAGAGGAGACAATACCAGGGGTCAATACCATAGTATTATCCCACAATATTGAGCAGAGTAACAAATATTTGATCCCATCCAAGAATAACATGGGTCCTAAGTGGTTTCGGTCTGAGGTATTGAGAAAGGCCTGAAACTATATAAGGAGGAGAAGATCATAAGGCCAAGGGGTGCAAGTGAAAAGGGTTTTTAAGGAATACTTTTATCTGAAGTATATTTTATGTTGCAGGGGCGATGTTGATGATTTGATCTGAAATATAGTATGCACCTTGAATTCAATGTTGGATTAAGATCATGAGATCTGAAATGAATTATCATTGAATGATCTGATATTGGTTAGGCCAGATATGATTGTGTACACCTATTTTATTCTTTAAATGTCATGATCTGGGTTTGTCTGAAGTCTGGAATAGCAGCGAAGTTATGAGTTAATATTTGCAGATCTATATGATGGATCATCTCGGTAAAAGTGCGTGTACACACATGTTGTACTCTTCCAAGTAGCGTATATAGAGGAAAATCCTATTCTTCAGATTTGACTAATCTATCTGATCAGTTTTGTTGTTTTACTGCTGTCTGTCAATGAAGTCTTCTTATATCTAATTGTAAAACTAAATGCATAAGGAGTTTTATATCTGATTGATTGATTGTATAAGTGAGAAGGGTGGTCTCCACTACTTCCTATGTAAAGCTTTGTAAATTGACAGTAGATGTTCAGTATATTGCTGGTTGGAACAAACTTTATTAATGAGTTTTATGTTTCAGTAGTTTTGAAGGTATACATAGGTTTGATTAAAGGAAGTAGCGTATACACGCAAGTTGGGTTCAGTAAAGTAGCGTATACATTTTGATGCATGATTTTTGAGGTTGCAGCTGGTTCTAAATGATGATGCAGGTTTCTAGGTTAAGCATAGTGTTCTGGTGACAGTGATCTGATTGTTTAGATTAACTGATAGTTGGTTGATGTAGTTTGAGTTTCAAAGTTTTTGATGGGTCTAGTATGAAAATTTGATGAAACAAGGCCTTCGTGTATACTGTTGTGTTCCAGGAGAATCCAGTCTGAAAATTTATGAAACGTGGTCCTTGGAAGAAGAGAGAAGGTCGTAGTATTCTGTAGGTCAGCACCTACGTACTAGTAAGCATATTGGCTAGTACAAGAGCTAGGGGGTTGCAGCTCCATTCCAGTAGAAGCTGGAAAATGAGAGAAGGTTGTAGCCTTATGTAGGTGGGTGCTTGCGTACTAGTATGAGTCTGCACAAGTACAAGTTTGTAAAAATATTTTCTTATTATTAAAAGAAGACAGAGACAACATCAGCACGTGGTTTTCACCCACATTTGGTTTCCACCATAAATCTTGGTGTTCATGTGTGTTGCTTATGTGTAATGGTTTATTCTATTCTTACTGCATTGTTTAATAAGTTACGGATGCACTGGTTATATATAAACACATGATAAATTAACTAAATCACAAGTTCTCTGGGTATACACTAGTTTCACTAATCACAGTAGCGTGTACATGCTAGTTCACTTCACAAAAGTAGCATATATAAATCTGTTTGAAAATGAAAATTTATTGATTTGATAATACTAATTCACCCCCCTCTCAGTATTATTTCCAACATTCAATTCACTAGCATAAAAAATTTCTGTCATCCTCTTGAAGCTAGAATGATGAATCTTGTAAGAAAATATGTCCCCTTTTATATATCCATTATTTGTCTTCAATCTATAATTTAGATATCATACATTTTATCTCTTCAAAGCTAAACTACATATTTGGAGAGGCCAAACCTTGAACATGTTCCATCAATGAAACAAAAATATATGTCTACATCACACATAAATGTAAATGGAAAGGAAAGGCTACTCTTATCCTTTATTTCAGATTATGCTTGAAAATGAAATTGTATATCTACAAAGTAGTATTTATGTAGTTGGAGTTCATTGATTCATGAAATTCTCTAAGCTTGCAAGTTTATTCATGATCACCTTTCTTGACACCCCTATCAATTTAGAATATTTAATAGATGGATATCTTATATTCATTAGGCAATGTGTTCAAACATTAGATTATCAAAGGAAGTTAAAATTGGAGAACTTCATACCTCCACATCTAGTGATGTGCATGATGGATTATCATACCTTTGGCTAGTCATGTTGACAAACATATTTTAACATATGAAATTTAAATCTACTTCCCTTGGTTAATAAAATAAGGTGTAGAAAACCAATACCCTAAGTTCCCTTCTATGATTACATGGCCAAAATTTGAAAGGTAATCCATTTATGCTATAGGGCACAATTCTTGAATTGAGAGCTCATGAGTATTTTTTCTGAAATTTCCCAATAATGAAGAGTCTTCTATAATAGTTAGTTGTTCAAAGGTTCCTAATTCTGATATCCAACTTATTGATTTATAGATATAAGTGTAAGGAAAATTATTTAAGTGACAAAATTATAATTTCAATACTTTTCATAAAGATTTTGTACATGAATTGATATAAAATCAAATGAAAACCAAACTCAACTTAAACTTCAAGTTCAAAATAAAAACACGTTATTCAATAGGAGAATACTCCTATGTAAAAAGAAGCTAGAAGTAAACTATGATAAGATGACTAGTGGAATATTTAATGGATTTATTTAGAAGACATAAACCATGCCAAAATATTATTATAAAAGGAGGGATAAAAATAAAAGCTATGCTGCTTCTACCCTAACCTACACTAGTTCAACCAAATGTTATGCAAAGTCATAAAACTAATGTAATCATTTAATTACATCAATATGTACTAGGGAATCATGTTGTTGTCTAGGTGCATGGAGTGAACTGGGGGGTTAAAGGGGGGGCAGAGCCCCCCCTTCGTTGTGTCGATTGCGCAGTGGGGGGGTTTGATGGGGGTAGGTAGCCCCCCTCTACGGGGTCTGGGGCAGCGCCCTGGGGAATTTTTTTTTTGGACCCTATATTAGGTTGGGCAAGCCTACCTATGGTTTTATGCATGATTTTCGCACATGGTTTTGGACGCGATGGTTTTAGGTCCATGGTTTTGGATGCATTGGTTTTTGGTCCATGGTATTAGATGCTTTGGCATGTATAAATATGTATTGTAACATTGAAAGGAACTTAATGAAAAATCAAGCTGGTAGTCCCAGTTTTGGGATCCAAGGGAAAATATCTGTGTATATTTGTTTATGTGTTATTTTCTCGCATTGTTTATTTTTTGTGTTTTAGAATTTGTATGAAGGTAATTTCTATACGGGGTTAAAACCTAATTGGTATTAGAGCTGTTGTGGCTTCAAGGGGACGCCTTTGTTGCTGAGGGGTTTTGCTCAGGCCTGTGGTAGACCCTGTTCAATGGGAGATCTGTGAGATCAATTCTGGTGGTGAAAGAAGATGGCGAGTAGTGGAAAGATAGAGAATGAGAAATTTAATGATAAAAGTTTTGAGCTGTGGAAACTGAAGATGGAGGATCTGTTGGTGGATAAAGATCAGTGGATCGTGGTAGATCTAGGTACTAAACCAACGGGAGTGTTCGATGAAGAGTGGAAGAAGTTGGATCGGAAGGCAAAGAGCACAATACAATTATGTGTCTCAGATTCAGTATTGCTGAATGTATTAGGGGAAGCTCTGACGAAGGCTTTGTGGGACAAGTTAGGGACTTTGTACCAATCTAAGTCTCTGGTGAATAAACTGTTCCTATGGAAAAAGCTATATAACTTGAGGATGAAAGATGGAGACTCGGTGACAGAACATCTGAATGCATTTAATACTATGGTAAGTCAGTTATCATTTTTTGATATCAAAATTTCAGATGAAGATAAGTGCATTAGTTTGTTGTGTTCTCTATCAAATTTATGGGATAGTCTGGTTATTGCAATAGGTAGCAATGAAAATGCCTTGTCGTTTAATGAAATGGAAAAATATGGATAGCCAAAGTGGTGATGCCTTGTTTGTATGAGGATGGTCCTAGAACAGAAAAAAAAAATAAGTCATCAAGTGGGAGATCTAAATCTAGAGGGAGATTTAAATCTCCAGGAAAACCTGTAAAGGTGGTGTGCTGGAAATGCAGAAAGGAAGGGCACTACAAAAGGGACTATAAATCTAAAGCTCTTGACAAAGGAAAGGGATCTGATAATGCTCCTTATGTAGAGGTGAAAACCACCTCAAATGAAGGTGGGGATGTGTACTTGGCTTCTTCAAGTACACATGTAGATCATGAGGCATGGTCGATTGACTCGGGTGCATCCTTCACTTCACTCCCCATAGAGAGTGGTTCTGTGAGTATGAGAAATATGATGGTGGTGATGGCTTCTTAGGGGATGATAGGAAGGTTAGAATCATTGGTTGCGGAAAAGTAAAGTTGAAGTTGCAAGGTGGAAGGGTTAGAACACTTCAGGGTGTTCTACATATTCCTGCATTGGCCAGAAATTTGATTTCTGTAAGCAAGCTGGATGATGCAGGTGTAAAAATAGTGTTTGAGAAGGATACTTGCAAGATTGTTTGGGGAGCAGTGGTATTGATGCGGGGAGTTCAGATTGGAACTCTGTACAAGCTGCAAGGTAGCACTGTTGTTGATGGGTGCAACAGTTCTGTGGTTCCTGAAAGTGGAGCAAAAAATATAGTGGTCTCTAGAGAGAAGATAATGCTGTGGCATCAAAGGCTTGGACATATTGGAGATAAGGGCCTTTGAATATTTCATGGTAAAGGTATGGTAGAAGGTATGAGTAATAACTCTCTGGATTTTTATTTATGTGAAAATTGTGTATATGGGAAGCAGAATCAGGTGAGTTTCCCCTCTAGTAGTAAGAGGGCGAAATAAATATTAGAACTTGTGCACAATGATGTGTTTGGAGCTGTGAGGGTTCCATCACTAGGTAAGTCTATGTACTATGTATCATTTATAGATGAATTCTAAAGGAATACATGGATATATTTCCTTAAGAAGAAATTTGAAGTCTTTGACAGGTTTAAAGAATTTAAGGCTTTGGTGGAAAACTAGACAGAGAAGAAGATAAAGGTGCTGAGGACAGATAACGATGGAGAGTTTTGCAGTAAGGAATTTGAATAATTTTGTAAGAAGTGTGGTATAGCATGGTAGAAGACTACTCCATATACACCTCAGCAAAATGGAGTTGCAGAGAGAATAAACAAGACGTTGATGGAAAGGGCAAGAAGCATTCTTAGTGGTGTCAGGTTAGGACAAGAATTTTGGGCAGAGGTGGTGGAGACAACATGTTATCTGGTCAATAGATCACCTTCATCAACATTGGAGGATAAGACTCCACAAGAGGTATGGACTGGTAAGAAACCCTCTCTTTCACATCTGAGGGTATTTGGATGTGATGCATATGTACATGTTCCAAAG
>APFE031181414.1:0-14829 GCA_000404065.3 Pinus taeda | reverse complement strand
TTTGGGCATGGAAATTAAAAGAGATCGGGCAAAGAGGAAGCTTTGGTTAAACCAGAGGAAGTATGTCGAGACAATATTGTAGAGGTTTAATATGCAGTATAGTAAACTGGTGAAGGTTCCTATTCCTGTAGGTGTAAAATTATCTGCTGAACAGTATCCCAAGGCACAAGAAGAGGAAGAGGATATGTCCCATGTTCCATATGCAAGTGTAGTCGATGGCCTGATGTATGTGATGGTTTGTACTAGACCAGACATTACAAATGTAGTGGGAGCATTGAGTAGGTTTATGTCAAAACCAGGGAAGGAGCATTGGACAATGGTGAAGTGGGCTTTCAGGTATTTGCATGGCACTAGTGATTATGGTTTGTGCTACCAAGGAAGACTAGGATTGGACAGAGTTTTGGATATCTATGGCTTCATTGATGCAGTCTGGGCTAGAGATCTGGATCAACAAAGATCTACAAGTGGGTATGTGTTTAACCTATTTAGAGGTGTAGTCAGCTGGATGAGTAAGAAACAATATGTAGTGGCATTATCAGCTATAGAGGCAAAATACATGGCAGCTACTCATGCAAGCAAGGAAGCAGTTTGGTTGTAGATATTGTGTTCAAGTATGGGGTTAGTACAGGGAGCTATAAGGATAGACTGTGACAGCCAAAGTGCAATTTTCTTGGCAAAGAACCCTGCTTACCATTCAAAGACAAATCACATTGATGTTCAGTATCACTTTGTGAGGTATATGATAGAAGACAAAAAGGTGTTAATGGTAAAGGTGGACACTTTGAAGAATACTGCAGATGCATTGACAAAATCTATGAGCTCTGAGAAGTTCCTTTGGTGTAGAGAAACAATGGCCGTTGCAGGGCTGGATAAATGACTAAGCTCTCTTGTGGCCCCATTGTGGAAAGAAAACAACAAGTGGGAGAATGTTGGGTTGTGTTATTCTTTCCACGACTAGCCCACAAATTTTTTTTTGGGACCCTATATTAGGTTGGGCGGACATACCTATGGTTTTTTGCATGATTTTTGCACATGGTTTTGGACGCGATGGTTTTCGGTCCACGGTTTTGGATGCCATGTTTTTGGTCCATGGTATTGGATCTTCGGCATGTATAAATATGTATTGTAACATTGCAATGAACATAATGAAAAATCAAGCTGGTAGTCCCAGTTTTGGGATCCAGGGGAAAATCTCTGTGTATATGTGTTTTATGTGTTATGCTCTCACATTGTTTATTTTCTGTGTTTTAGAATTCGTATGAAGGTAATTTCTGTACGGGGTTAAAACCTACAGATTTACCCACTTATTAAGGTTAACTTGTGAGTCTAAAATAGATCTTGTTGATAATGTTTCATGGATTATGCGAAATTTTCCTTTATTTTGCATGATCATGCATTTTCAATATGTTGTTATTACACATGGAGTTCTAAAAATTATTTTCATATATAATTATTTATTTCTTCTACCAATGGCATCTTCTTAAAGAGATTGGTAGTTCTAGGTTGCATGTGATCAATGAGTGAAAAATTAATGCTCAAACTCTTTTGTATAAAAGAAACATAGTCATCAAAAATATGGTTTTTATGATCAACCTTTGTTTCCTTATATTATATACAGTTTGATTGCAAAGAGAGTTTGAAATCGTTCACATTGGATGAATTGTTACCACTAATTTATCTTTGACCAATCAACTTTTATAAATATTCTCTCTCCCCCATCACTCAATGTAATTTTTTTTGAAAAATCGATATTAAGTACTACTTTATTATATTTATTGTATTTTATTGTAAGTGCATTATGAAACAAATTTGTTTAGAGATCATAGAAATTTTTAGAATCTAAAAATGAGTTGATATATTTGGAAAGAGGACTTGTACATAACATAGTGTATTAATTATTCTCTTGATGTTCAAGGTGAAAAAATGATATAGTTTTAAAATAAACATCATTGGTCTATTCCCACTTTGAGCTTAAGAAGTTTCTAAATTATGATGGAAATTCCTCTATTTCAGTAGCATAGTGCTAGTTAGAAATCATCACATTTCTCCATCTTATTTTCTCAGTTCATGAGCTACATTAGATGATATAAGATTTCTATTTTCCAAATATAACCTATAAATCAAATACATGAAAACTCTTGGAATGGATTATTCATTAAATACATGTTTGAAATCATTTTTTCAAAATACTACCCTCAAAGTGTGCTTTGAAATTAAATTGTAGAGTATAAGAGACTAGAAGATTGTCATGTTGGGTCTTTATGAATGAAATGATTTCATAATCCTTAGGGATGTTTTATTTCTTGTTTTTTAAATTGGAATTAGAGTACCATGAAATAATTTATTGTAGGTTAGAAGCTTGGCACCCTTTATATTATTTTGTTGTACAATATTTTGTATACCAATGCTTCCCAAATCATTAGTTTTAATGACATGAAAACACATTTTCTTCTGTTGATTCTCCTTCCCTTATAAGTAGCTATAAAATATTTATATTAAATATCAATGACGATAATACTATTCTCATATTTAGAGGGAATATTGTCTTTTTTAGCGATAGAAAGAAGGTATAAAAACTAGCGAAATACCTAGCTAAAATATTTAGACCTTTATCTGGAAACACTTCCTCTTACATAAAGATTCCAACTCATTCATAAGCTAGATTAAAAACCTAGAAGAAAATGATGAAGACCTCTTAGTAAGTTTTGACATTGTATCTTTGTACACAATGATCCCTATAGACGAAGCCATCAATGTCATGAGAAAGACCACTGATGAGGAAACTATAGAATTTTTAAAACTCTTCCTAAAATCTTCGTATTTCATCTTTAAAGGTAGGATTTATGAACAAACCCATGGTGTAGGTATGGGTTCCCCCTTATCTCCTATAATAGCCAACATCTACATGGAACACTTCGAGAAAATTGTTATGAAACCAGCTCACAAAAATATAGAAAAGATTGATGAAGCCTTAGAAATAAGCCTCTTCGAGGGGGCAACCTCCTTTACATTACACAAATGAATAATTCTTGGATGATTCAAATGAAAAAACCTCCTTTGTATATATAGGAGCCTAAGGGGTCACAATATAACCAAGCCGACCTAACAATAATAATATAAAGGCACACAAATAATAATAGAGGGATTCTATGGGGCATAGTAATAACAATATGGGAACAATAGGGGCACAACAATATTAATAAGGGATACAATTACAATATTAATGGGGGCATCACTAGTATTATAGGGACCTAACAAAAATTGTCTTAAATTTGCCCCCTTACACTCCTGAAGCATGGAAAAGATATGTTGATGATATATTTGCTAAGTGGAGCCACGGGAAAGAAAAGATAGAAGATTTCCTCACTCACATTAATAGCCTCTCAGAACACATACAATTCACCATTGAGATTGAAAAAGATAATCAGCTCCCTTTCTTTGATATCCTTCTAACAAAGAAAAATGGGAAACTAGGTTTTCAAGTTTTCAGGAAGAAAACTCATACATAGAGATACTTGCATGCAGATTCCCATCACCATCCTAAACAAAAATCAGGCATCATAAAAACCTTAACGACTAGAGACTCTAGAATATCAGACTCTGAACACGTATATCCTGAACTTGACCATCTACACAAAGTCTTTGAAATGAATGGTTACAACAAACACACAATCAACAAAACCATCCAGCTAACTCTAAAAAGAAAAGAAAATAAGAAAATATCTTATGACACTCCTAAAATCTCCCTCCCTTACATAAAAGGCATTACTGATAAGATTGAAAAATCTTAAAAAAGCATAATATCAATGTAGACTTCACTCCCCACAACACAATAAGGAAACTAATTGACTCTGTCAAAGACCCCATAAACCCTAACTTACAAAAAAGGTGTATACATTGTCCCCTGCTCCTGCGGAAAAGAATACATAGGCGAAACTGGTAGATCCCTCAACATCAGACTCAAAGAGCATGTTGTTGACATTTACAGAGATAGAGCCTCTAATTAGATCTAACAAAGACATAGTCATTTTAAATTCTGATAAGGGAAATGCAACGATAACCATGGACATGTCAGAATATGATAAAAAAATGGAAGAATATCTTGACCAAAGTGGATGCTACAAAATCATTGAAAAAGACCCAAGCAACAAAATCCTTAATAAAGTCACCAAAAAAATTAAATATTCTTCACTTTGTTAGTGTCAGTCTTTGAAGCCTTTCTCTAATGATCAACCATGCTCTTACAGAGTGATTTTAAGGTGTCAAGTCAAATTTTGTCATTTCAGTGAGTCTTCAAGTAAAATTTGGTCACTAACTATTAGGTCTAGGATTTGTTTTCACTCATTTCAAAGCTTTCCAAGTTTTGGTCCATATCACCATTCAGGTGAGTGTACCATCATTCAAAAAGTTGTCATCATCATTTCAGGTTCCAATGGGTCATTTTATGCCTTGTTCATGCTTCAGCTGTACCTAGGTAAGGCTCATTTCCCTCTCCTAGGGTTTTGAAGGTAATTTCTATTGGATGGTTAAATCATCAATAAAAATTGGATCCTGATGCTCATACATCTTCCCCTATCCTTAATATACCTTCTTAAGCACTTCCCATCACTGATATCCCTCAAATTCATGATTTTCCCACAAACCCTAGCTTCTTGCTACAATTTGACAATTTTCTAGGCTAGGCCTGTGTTTTTCCCTTTTGGACCCCTTCCCCTCACTCAATATTTGGAATTCCACTTTACCTTACTTCCTAACATTCCTCCCTACTTCCAAATTTTTTCTCAAGAATTTAGAAGCCTCTTAGCCCCTTCATTTCCCTTCATTTCTACAAATCCCCTGTTCCACACATCGGGATAGGTTTTACTCAAATGATGTTTCTGAGCACGAAAAAATGAATTTGGAAAAAGTGAGAGATTTTTTTTTCCATAATAGGCCAAGGAAGAAAATCCCCCTTCACGTTTTACACAAGTGTCATGGTTTTAGAGAAATGTAAAAAATACAAGTTTCCTTAGGAGAGTTAATGCACCTCTAGAGCAACCTTGGGAAAATCAAGATTTATCCTAGGATGGTTGGCGAAATGACTTGTTTGATGCATCAAATGATAACTAGACACAAAGAGATTTCCAATGAGCTATCATGAGCTCAATTTGGAGTTGAGGAATACCTTCAAAAGTTTACTGCAACAACACTATGCATTTAGGTAGCCTCATTTTGCACATTTTGACCAGTCTTGGGAGATTTGATGTTTGACAGGGAAAATGAACTCCAAATTGAAAAATTCAAGATATTTTGGAAATTAGACTCAATAGGCTTTCCAACACGCTATCCCGTACTCAAGTTGGACTTCAGGAAGGCCTCCAAATGTTGTCTGCAAAAGGGCGTTACGCACTTGTCAGCTGACACTGCGCATTGGATGGTTCCTCTCAGTGCAAAATAACACTGGTGCTGCACACTAAATTGGTGCTGTACACCTGTTGGAGGGCGCTGCGCACCTATTGAACCCTCCCAAAAACTAATCCAAATCACTTCAATTTGCATTAATTCTCAAAATTTGCCTCTTGACAAGTAAGTAACACAATTATTCTTGTTGAAAAAGGGTTTTTTGCATCAGTCTATCGTAATTGTGTTTATCAAAAACCAAACCCTAGTTTTCACCAAAGCCTCTCATAAAATTTAAATCTTATTCATAGATTGTTGTCATATCTCATCCATTGGTTGTCCCCCTAAAACCCTATTCCCTCTATCCTATTACACGCCACTTACTCTCCCCCTAAACTTCACTCCCTCATATAAATTTCCCTAGATCTCATCCCTTCATACAAACTTCCCAAACCCTACACTATCCCTAAACCCTACCCCCCATATAAACCCTTTCCTACATACACCCTATTCCCACACATAATCTCTCAAAATTATACACTATTCCTAAAACCATAAACCCCTACACTCACTTCCTATTCCCATTCCCATTCCCTCATGTACACTTCCCTAAAACCCTATTTACATACATAACCCTTTACCTTAACCCTATACCCTCAATTCTCAAAACCCTAGTCATCCCCTTCATACCCTATTCCCTCAAACCATACGCTCTATCAAATATCACTTATATCCCTATTTCCTCTCACTCATTCCCTTTATTTTGAAAATCTCTTCATACTCATCATTCACCCACATTATCTTTCTTTCCCCACAAGCATATACAGTCAAATAAGACAATGGACAATGATTATGAGACTAGGGAAGAGACCCTCAGTGATAGTTCTAGGGAACTAAACTTGCAGCAGAGGAGACCTCACAAAGGAGGAAAGATAAACATTTAGGAAGCCCATCATCCTTAGAGAATTACTTGATTGTCCCTTTTCCATCACATGTTTCCAACATCAGTCTTGTTATGAGTTCTATGAAATGGTGGAGAGGGTCAAATATCACCATGAATTAGCAAGGCTATTTGTGTCACACTTGGACAATAATGAAGTACAACTTGCTGGTGTCACTTTCACTCTATCATCTACCATCATTTCAGAGGCTACAGGCATCCCAAACATAGATAAAAAATGGAACAAGGAGAAGAAAAAATTAGAAATTCTTGCTGATGCCTTCTTAGCTCATCATAGTAGTGCTTGAGGGTGCTTTGTACCAAATTTGAGGCAATTTTGAGATTTTTTTGTCATTTTCAAATTTTAAAATTAGAAAATGGCTTGCATATTTGGAATTAGCATGAAAAAATAAGAAAACCCGAAAAGTTTGAGAATATTTTGACAATATCTTGGCCACCAAAAGGGTAAAAAACACCCCAAAAATGCCCTCTCTGCCACTTTTTTGACCCACAGGAAGCAGTCTTGGGATAATCAACTTTTGGAGGGGCAAATGACCTCCAAATCAGAAAATTCAAATTGTTCCTGAAATTAGACAAGAAGGCCTTTCCAAAAAACCATATTGGGCCTAATTTGGATGAGTGTAAGACCTCCAAAATGACCTGTGAAGTGGAGCTACCCTTTAAATTTCTGGCACTGCGCATTAAATGAATTTTGCTAGTTTTTGCTAGGAAAGCCAAATTTCGCCTAGTTTTCTCTACAGATGATTTTTTCTTGCTCTCTTGGTGAAATTAGCATGGTAAATGATGTAACTTGATGTAATTATGGATGTAGAACAGTTGATAGGGTAGATACATCAAGTCAAAGGTGGTTTTGAGCTGAATGAATTGGTTTCCTTGGTTTTAGAGGCAAGTTGTTCCACTGCCTACCTTTGTGTTCCTAGTTTAGATATGGTTGAAACCACCCATTTTCTGATGGATTCGATCCCTGATGGATATCTTAGATGGTTTTGAGGTCTATATGATGTCTTGTTTCAGTCATTTGCAAGGGTTGGACTCTTGTGGAAGTGGTGCACTCATTGTATACTTGTATCAATGGATTGGTAAGGAATAAAACCAGGTTTTACAACTATTTTTGTTGGATTCTTGTGATATTGAGTTTATGTATTGTTTCTTCTTTGTAATGAGTTATTCTGATGTTTTATATGTATCCACATTTCTCTCTATCTTCTAAACTAAATGAATTAAGGTGAATAGACACAATACACTAATTTACAGTGATTTGTCTTGGGAATGCATTTGGTTTTCTGTGTTTTCAATAGTTTGAAGAGGATTCATGATCCTCATGCCCTCCTCAACCCCTCAGCAATCTAAATATACCATCTCAATCAATTTCTAGTACATTAATCCTTTGTCTACCTCACCCCATAGAACATGTCTGTATCCCTGATTTGATTTCCGGGACCCAACCTGCCTACTCCATTTGATCTAGCAACCAATCATCAAAATCAGCCAAAAAATCTTGAGCTACTATACCTAGCCTAAAATATAATTTCATTAAGTCATCTCAAGCTGTAATTGTAGTCATCTTTATTGAGATTGACAAGGAGAGAGCCCTCTCTCGACCTGGTAGGGCTAGCTACCAGGTTAAGCGTGGTTTGTGGTTATCCTAGGATTGCCTCTCTTCAGCCTAAGGTTGATCTAGGCTCTATCATAGTGTGACCATATTAGGGAAACATAGGTTTGTGTCCTCAGCAAAATGTAATCAGGTTTAGATCTAATTGTTGATGGTGAACAATGATCAAACACAGCAAGGCTGAAATCATTCACCTGGTGACTCCAAATTAGTTTCGAGATTAGATACAAGGACTCAATTGGAGGATGAACCTAACCAACAAAAACATGAAAGGAAAATATCGAAACATCAGGTATTCAATTTGGAATTTCATCCAAGACATTATGATCTTTGTTATAAATTATTTCTTCTCTTTTCTCGAGAATGTCAAGAAGACTTTGCAAAGTATACTGTATTTGAGAAAAGATCCTAGACCTGTATTTGATTCTTTCCCTTTGAATATTGTGAATACCAAATATTCGAATGCCTTTGATCTTGATCAAGACCATTCTTTCAAATCTTATGATGACCTTCTTCAAACCAATAAGCCTAAAGAGACCAAGACTGATTCTTCCAGATAGATACAAGCCTCTGATTTTACCTCCTATATATCATGCTTTCCCTAAAAATCATTACCTATATCTACCAAGTTTTGATGGCGAATGTGACAACATCACTTTTGAGAGACATGTATTGAATTTTGAGTCTTTTCTTCACCTTTTTGAAGTCGATGAAGATGATGTTAGTATTAGACTTTTTTCTCTTTCTTTGCAAGGCAAAGTCAAGAGTTGGTTCAAAACCCTGCTTGATGTGAGCATCTCAGATTTCCAGTAGTTCGTCAAAGTTTTCCTTGACAAGTAGATGATCAGACATAACCTTTTCTTGATTCTAGAGGAATATAACCAGCTGAAAAGACTACCAAGGGAGACAATACAACAATTTTCTACTAGATTTAACCAAGTTTAGTGTTCAATGCCCGCTAATATAAGACCTCCTCTTGGATCCGCTCTCTTGCACTACCTGGATGCTTTTGATCCGGAAATGGAGTTTCAACTAAGGTAAAGGAACCTTGCAACACTTGAAGAAATGCAAAACAATGCAGTAGATGTAGAGGCTAATTTGCTAATCAGAAGGGCAAAGTTGAAGGAAGAAGAGATGAAGAGCATAGATCCAGAGGAATCGACATCTTTAGAGGTAAAGCTCGACATTTTGGTAAGTGTAATGGAAGAGATGATGCAAAAGATCACCACAAAGAATCAGTATGATGTTCAAGACCATGGCTCCCAGATTGAAGAAGAACAAGTGGCCAATCCAAAACATTTTCTTTCTTATCCCAGTTGTCATAGATATGATAATGATTGTTTCATAGATCATCTTACAGAAGAGAGAGCTATTGATATGACATGTTTGCTTGATGATGTGTTTTATACTGACGATTTGCCTCAGTTTGATCAGTATGATGATGATTATGTTCTCCAAACCGAAGTTAGTCTTATAGACAAATCAACAGCTAGTTTGTGGAAGGAGTAAGTTCATTTTCAGCAGCTCAAATATAGTGATCAACCATCACATATCAGCTATGGAAGTGAGGAGGAAAGTGCAGCAAATGTTGAAGTAAGTGAAGGATCTTTGCCTTTTTGTTTTACTTCATTTCAGTTCATCAGAGAAAACTTTCACACAATCAGAAATCAACTACAGATAAGTTTTGATTTGGAGCATCTTGAGGGCAAAGAGATCCTTTTTCAAGACTTCTCATATCCAGATGTGCAGCTTCTGAATGTCATTGATTTTCAATTTGTAGATGAATACTTGGAAGTTAGAACATATAATCAAATGATGCAAGATGATTCCGTACCATTCTGTTTCGAATCATTTCAGTTTT
This sequence comes from Pinus taeda, assembly GCA_000404065.3. Classification (NCBI taxonomy): domain Eukaryota; kingdom Viridiplantae; phylum Streptophyta; class Pinopsida; order Pinales; family Pinaceae; genus Pinus; species Pinus taeda. Next base: position 5,016 of record APFE031181414.1, on the reverse strand, counting down.
TGAAGGGAAATTTGCATAGTATATCTTCAAATGAGCAGCCTATAGAAAATCATGAAATTTCATTAGAACCAATAGAAAATGGGTTGCAACAGTCTTTCCAAGTTTGTCACGATCCAATAGCTAATGTGGTGGATGATGTCTGCAGTCAAAGCTTTTATCCACTAGCTAACTATGAGCTTGAAACAAGTATTGATACAAATTTGATCCGACAACCAGTTTCTTTGTCATTATCAGCAGGAGTCTCGTCACAAAGCTCAGATGAAAGTTTGCATTCATGGAATGAGGAGAAGCAAAGTAATCCATTGGATGAGCTAAGTCCTAGTGCACATGAATTTCAAGATCCTTATGCAGTATTTTTGGAGGCAGACAGAGAATCCATATTATTCAATTTGTGAAAATTTGGATCTGTTTACAAGTTTTCACGGGAGTTTCCTTTCAGTAGTTCTCTCTGGTTTTTCATAAGTAAGCACTTGCAAAGAATTCAAACAGCAGCTAGAATGCTTACTTGGTTGCATTGGTTGTTTCATTTCACTTGATCAGGTGATGAATTGGAAAGTTAGAGTAGGTTTTATTGAATAAGCTCCATTTTGAGCATATTTTCTAGTTTGTCAGTTGTGTTTTAGTATTGAGTCAGTTTCAAGTCAGTTTGTGTCTTTGAGTCATCAGTATTTAGTCGTGTAATTTCAACTTGAGCTTATTGAACTGCGGTTCTTGGCACCTCCAAGGAGCTACCATCCCCATTGGAGCCAATGTTAGTGTCAACCTTTGAAGCCTTCCTCCAGTGATCAAACATGCTCTTACAAAGTGATTTTAAGGTGTCAATGTCAAATTTTGTCATTTCAGTGAGTCTTTAAGTAAAATTTGGTCACTAGGTACTAGGTCTAGGATTTGTTTTCACTCATTTCAAAGTTTTCCAAGTTTCGGTCCATATCACTATTCGGGTGAGTGTACCATCATTCAAAAATTTTTCATCGTCATTTTATGTTCCAATGGGCCATTTTACCCCTTGTTCGTGCTTCAGTTGTACCTAGGTAAAGCTCATTTCCCTCTCCTAGGGTTTTGAAGGTAATTTCTCTTGGATAGCCAAATCATCAAAAAAACTTGTATCCTGATGCTCATACATCTTCCCCTATCCTTAATGTACCTTATTAAGCACTTCCCATCACTAATATCCCTCAAATTCATCATTTTCCCACAAACCCTATCTTCTTGCTACAATTTGACAATTTTCTAGGCTAGGCTTGTGTTTTTCCATTTTGGACCCCTTCCCCTCACTCAATATTTGGAATTCCACTTTCCCTTTCTAACATCCCTCCCTACTTCCAAAAATTTTCTCAAGAATTTAGAAGCCTCTTAGCCCCTTCATTTCCCTTCATTTCTACAAATCCCCTGTTCCACACATCGGGATAGGTTTTACTCAAATGATGTTTCTGAGCACGAAAAAATGAATTTGGAAACAATGAGAGAGGGTTTTGTCCATAGGCTAAGGAAGAAAAAAATCCTTCACTTTTTACACAGGTGTTATGGTTTTAGAGAAATGTAAAAAATACAAGTTTCCTCAAGAGAGTTAATGCACCTCTGGAGTGACCTTGGAAAAATCAATATTTCTCTTAGCCTAGTTGGCTAAATTATTTGATTGATGAGTAAAATGATAACTAGACACAAAGAGATTTCCAATGAGCTATCATGAGCTCAATTTGGAGTTGAGGAAGACCTTAAAAAGTTGACTGCAACAACACTTTGCATTTAGGCAGCCCCATTTTGCACTTTTTACTAGTCTTGGGAGATTTGACTTTTGATAGTGAAAATGAACTCCAAATTGAAAAATTCAAGATGTTTTGGAAAGTATACTTAATAGGATTTCAAAAAAGCTATCCCGCACCCAATTTGGACTACAGGAAGGCCTACAAACGTGGTCTTCAAAACGGCGCTGCGCACTTGTCAGCTGGCGTTGTGCATTGGATTGGTGTTGCGCATTGGATGGTTCCTCTCAGTGCAAAATAACATTCGTGTTACACATTAAACTGGAATTGCACACCTATTGGAGGGCACTACGCACCTATTGAACCCTGCCAAAAACTAATCGAAATCACTCCAGTTTGCCTTAATTATCCAAATTTGTCTCTTGATAAGTAAGTAACACAATTATTCTTGTTGAAAAAGGGTTTTTTGCATCAGTCTATGGTAATTGTGTTTATCAAAAGACAAACCCTAGTTTTCACCGAAGCCTCTCATAAAATTTAAAGCTCATTCATAGATTATTGTCATATCGCATCCATTGGCTGTCCCCCTAAAACCTTATTCCCTCTATCCTATTACACCCCACTCACTCTCCCCCTAAACTTCATTCCCTCTTATAAATTTCCCTAGATCTCATCCCTTCATACAAACTTTCCAAACCCTACACTAACCCTAGACCCTACCCCCATATAAACCCTATCCTACATACACTCTATTCCCACACATAATCTCTCAAAATTATACACTATTCCTAAAAACCTAAATCCCTACACACACTTCCTATTCCCATTCCCATTCCCTCACATACACTTCCCTAAAACCCTATTTACATACATAACCCTTTACCTTAACTGTATACCCTCAATTCTCAAAACCCTAGTCATCCCCTATTCCCTCAAACCCTACACTCTGTCAAATCTCACTCATATCCCTATTTCCTCTCACTCATTCCCATTCTTTTGAAAATCTCTTCATACTCATCATTCACCTACATTATCTTTCTTTCCCCACAAGCATATACAGTCAAATAAGACAATGGAACGTGATTATGAGACTGGGGAAGAGACCCTCAGTGATAGTTCTAGGGAACTAAACTTGCAACAGAGGAAACCTCACAAAGGAGGAAAGATAAATAGGGAGGAAGCCCATCAGCCTCAGAGAATTACTTGCTTGTCCCTTTGCCATTACATGTTTCCAACATCAGTCTTGTTATGAGTTCTGTGAAATGGTGGAGAGGGTCAAATATATCCATGAATTAGCAAGGCTATTTGTGTTACACTTGGACAATAATGAAGTACAACTTACTTGTGTCACTTTCACTCTGTCACCTGCCATTATTTTAGAGGTTATAGGCATCCCAAACGTAGGTGAAAAATGGAACAAGGAGAAGAACAAATTAGAAATTCTTGTTGATGCCTTCTTAGCTCATTATAGTAGTGCTTGAGGGTGCTTTGTACCAAATTTGGGGCAATTTTGATATTTTTTTGTCATCTTCAAAAGTTGAAATGAGAAAAATAGGAAAACCCAATAGGTGCGCAGTGCCACTGGCGCTGCACTTTTGATAGGGACACCTTCTTGCAAAATGGCTTGCATATTTGGAATCAACATGAAAAAATAAGAAAACCCAAAAAGTTTGAGAAGATTTGGACAAGATCTTGGCCACCAAAAGGGCAAAAAACACCCAAAAAATGCCCTCTCTGCCACTTTTTGACCCACATGAAGCAATCTTGGGAGAATCAACTTTTGGAGGGGAAAATTTGCAGAAATTTTGAATAATATGACACTTATTCACAAAGATTATCCTGATTATACACTATTTGTGGAATCATGCATAATACATAACCTCATTTACGTTGATCATCAATTTAGCAGTATTAAGAAACATTCACATGCACACATTGAAGCATCAATCACACATATCAACACAGTATGTACCTGGGGAAAGAATAAAGTTGAAAACCCCCAAATATTTGTATATTATATTGATTGAGAACATGTAACAATACATATTACAATACTCCTCACAATTACTCAGCACTATCTCCACCTGTTACACACAAACTAGCTTATATCTGAATCAATCACATGTTCAAATCTCCTCCGCTGCTTGCCTGCCTCCACTGCACAATCCTGCATGAGAATACTGATGAATTAATTATCCAAATTCGTATTTCCCTGGTATATACCATGTCATCCTCATTAGCATTACTCAATCCATGCATGTGCAAATCTCATGCACAACTATAGTCACAACTGAGAGCTGTCTTGCGCTTTCACTCACCTCTAACATCTGTCTCCATTGAACTGTCCATGCACTGAGTTAATTGATGTATTCTTCAGTTTCTTTATGAGTTAATAATTAGTGAATTAATTAATAACTAATTCACACCACTCATCACTTAGTCTATTGATCTGTTAGACTAAATACAACTAGTTCAACTAAGTCAAACTGAACACAACTCCATCAACTCTTGATCTAACTCCACAGAACTCAATCTCTAAAGTCCTAACTGAAGTCCTCCATGAAATAGTTCATGTAACCCATAAGAACCACGTATTTCCTTCTGGAAGCTGCATGTGCCACATCCGTAGCTCGAACTGAAGTGCTCCAAGAGAATAAGATAATGTTTATAGTCCAAATATTATTAAGAGCTAATAATATTCGACTGTTCTATTTTTAGCCTCGCAGTCTAAAAATAGACTCCGCCCATATGTCTAAAAATAGAGGTCCATATATTTTTACCAACATGACCAATCATCCACAAATAGCATCCTGCAACTCATAGACCATGATCCATATGTCTAAAAATAGACTTGGAGCCAAAAATAGCCTGCGGGCCCACTTAGTGAAGGCGACTTATTTTCACTAAACTCCATCATCTTGTTGCGTTTTCAACACTCCCTCTCAACAAGATATGGATTATCTGCAACCCCTATCCTGTCTCTGTGGTATTCGAATTTGCTCCTGGTGAGCGCCTTCGTCAAGATATCATCATCCTGATCCTCTGTGGGAATATATGAAAGTAACATGATTCTCCGCTGCACACAATCTCTGATATGATGGTACCTGATGTTCTTTCTATCCGTTGGGCTCCCTGCCCAATCTGAATCCGTGAAGCCACATAGCTTCACCTCATCCTCCTGACTGTACCAAGATCCATATCCCGATGTGCCTCTGTTGATCCTGCACACATGCGACTCCACCAACTGTCGATAAACAGTGGCATCCACTACCTCCGCTGAAGTAGTATCCTCCTTCCTCCAACCTCCAGGAAG
>APFE031181406.1:121436-137514 GCA_000404065.3 Pinus taeda | reverse complement strand
TCAATTTCAAAGTATCTTATCAAGTGGAAGAACTTATCTGCTGAAGATTCCACATGGGAGGGTGAGAATTTTATACAGAAGCATCCAGAACTACTCAAGCATTGAAGACAACACTTTTTTTGAAGGAGAGGGGCATGTTGGGTCCCATAATACTAGTGATTACACCATTACTATTGTAGTTGTACCCCTTATTAATATTGTTGTGCCCCTATTGTGCCCATATTGTTACTATTGTGCCCCATAGAAGCCCACTATTGTTATTATTGTGCCCTTACATTATTATTGTTATGTAGGCTCTGATTATGTTATGACCCCTTAGACTCCTATATATAGAAAGGAGGACTTTTCATTTGTATCATCCAAGAATTGTTCATTTATGTAATGTAAAGGATGTTTCCCCCTCGAAGAGGCTGAATTCTAAGGAATTGATCTATCTTTTCTATATTTTCTTGAGCTGGTTTCATACCAAATAGGCTCCTCCCTAATTAGTTTCCCCCCTTATGAGGTCTTTTGTTGCACATGTTTTTCCCTAGAACTGTCACTAAGGGCTTCTTCCTCTCTTTCATAATCAGTGTCACTTTCCATGGGTTTTGGTGACTGTAGCTGCTAGTGAGGAATGAATGGATGAGGTGGGGACAAGATGAGTATGAAGAGATCTTAAAAGATAAGATGAGTGAGGTGTATGGGGATGGTGAGTGCTTAAGGGAGTGGAGGTTTTGAGGTTTTAGGGAATAATGGGAATGAGGGGAGTGAATAGGGTTTTAGAATGCAAGATAAGGGTTTGATAGGGAAGTAGGAGTAGTGAAGATGTAGGATTTAGGAGTTAGGATTTGGGAATAATGTATAGGGCTAGGGTTTTATATGGAGGGTAGGGTTTTGGGAAATAAGATCTATTGAATTAAGGATAGGGGAGGGGACTTAGGAAAGTAGGTGAAAAATGGAATAGGAGAGCAACAAGACATTTTTTACAACTTATGAGGTGATTTAGTGGTCAGTTTAGGGTTTTGAGAAGAAATTCAAAGACAACTAGGGTTTGCTTTAGATGAGACCACACAACTCAATAAACCAAGCAACAAATCTTCTTCAGCAAGGTGGATGATTGTACTTACTTGGAAGAATCATTAAAGAGCTCTGGAGGTGTTTTGAGGACAAATTTGAAGTTTTTCCAATAAGTGCGCAGCGCCAATTTAATGCAAAATGCCAGTGTAATTTTACACTAGAAACCTGCCAAAGGTGTGCAACACCAATTTAATGTGAAATGATTTTTTGTAGACCAATTTTGGAGGCCTTCCCCGTGTCCAAATTTGGCGTATGATAGCTCGTTGGAAATATTATCGAGTCTACTTTCTAGAACATCTTGAATTTTCCAATTTGGAGTTCATTTTCCCTATAAAAAGTCAAATATCCCAAGACTAGTCAAAATGTGCAAAATGAGGCTGCCTAAATGCAGAGTGTTGTTGAAGTCAACTTTGGAAGGTCTTCCTCAACCCCAAATTGAGCTCATGATAGCTCATTGGAAATATCTTTGTGTCTAGTTATCATTTTACACATCAAGAAAGTCATTTGGTGAACCAAGCTAGGAGAAATCTTGATTTTACCAAGGTAACTCCAGAGGTGCAGCAACCTTCCTGAGCTAACTGTATTTTTGACATTTCTCTAAAACCATGACAGCTATGTAAAAACTAAAAGAAGATTTTCTTCTTGGGTCACTGAGGACAAAAAACTCTCTCACTTTTTCCAAATTCATCTTTTCTTTCTCAGAAACATAGTTTGAAGTAAAATTGTCCCTTATGTGTGATGAATGGCATTGTTCTTTGGAATGACTTCTCGATAAATGTTGGAGATCTGATGTTCGATGATATGAAATGGACTCATAGCTTTTTATATCCCTTATGCCTCCTCTACTTAGATATCTCTAATCCCATAGGCAACCTTAGCTCAGTGGGAGAGGAAATTAGGGTTTGTTCTCTTTTGCTTTTGCAGGCGGATTGGTGCTCAAGATGACTTGATTTTTGCAGTGGCAGGTGCTTGGCAATGTCATCAAGTGACCATGAGCAGCATGTGATCATTTATTACATATAGAAACCATAAAATTACATAAAATTACATGAAAAATACCAATGCTCTGTTTTACCTCAAAACAAGTTTTGAGGTTAGAACTTCATTAAGCTTACAAATTAACAATTTTTTACTTTTCTAATCGTTATTAACCTCCTCATGTTCCTGCTGACCACTTTATTTATTCTGAATGACCATGATGACAAAACCTAAGACCTAATGAAACTAAACCCTAGGACTGGTTAACAATTCAGCAAGTATATGACATGAAATAAACTGAAATGAAACCTCTACCATCAGATGATCCATGACCTAATGGAATGCAGCTAATTGAATGAGACACCTAACATGAATGAAAAAGAGCAATTTGATCACTGACGGAAGTGTGAAGACACTGACACTAACATTGGCTCCAATGGGGATGGTAGCTCCTTGGAGGTGCCAAGAACCGTAGGTCTTTGGGAGAGAAAACCAGTGCCTTATCCATTGGGCAATGGAGTCAAAAACTCAAGCTAAAATTACATGACTGAATACTGATGACTCAAAAACACCAATTGACTGAAACTGACTCAATACTAAAACACAACTGACAGACTGGAAAATATGCTCAAAATGGAGCTTATTCAATAAAACCTACTCTAATTGTTCCATTCATTAGCTGATCAAGTGAAATGAAACAACCAATGCAACCAAGTAAGTATTCTGGCTGTTGTTTGAATTCTTTGCAAGTGCTTTCTTGTGAACCATAAGAGAGAACTACTGAAAGGTAACTCCCATGAAAACTTGTAAACAAATCCAAATTTTCCCAAATTGAATAATATAGATTCTCTATCCACCTCCAAAAAGACTGCATAAGGATCTTGAAATTCATATGCACTGGGGCTTAACTCATCCAATGGATTAATTTGCTTCTCCTCGTACCATGAATGCAAATTTTCATATGAGCTTTGTGACGAGAGTCTTGCTAAAATGACAAAGAAACTGGCTATCATATCAAATTTTTATCAATACTTGTTTCAATCTCATAGTTAGCTAATGGAGAAGGACTTTGACTGCAGATATCATCCAACACATCAGCTATTGGATCGTGAAAAACGTGAAAAGACTGCTGTGACCCATTTTCTATTGGTTCCAATGAGATTGCATGATTTTCTACAGGATTTTCATTAGAAGATATACTATGCAAATTTCCCTTCAAGAACTGAAATGATTCAAAACAGAATGGTACGGAATCATCTTGCATCATTTGATCATATGTTCCAACTTCCAAGTCTTCATCTGCAACCTGACATTCAATGGCATTCGAGGGCTGCAAATCTGGATATGAGAAGTCTTGAACAAGGATTTCATTTCCCTCAAGATGGTCTAGATCAAGACTTGTTGATAGTTGATTTCTGATTGCATGAAAGTTGTCTCTAATGAACTGAAACGAAGCAAAACAAAAAGGCAAATATCGTTCACTTGCTTCAAAATTTTCTGCACTTTCCTCCTCACTTCCATGGCTAATATGCAACGGTTGATCACTATATTCGAGCTACTGAAAGGAACTTCCTCCATCCACAAACTAGCCACTAGTTTGTCTACAAGATTAGCTTTTGTTTGGAGAACATAATCATCATCATACTGATCAAACTGAGGCAAATCATCAGTATAAAACACATCATCAACCATACATGTCATATCAACAGATCTCTTTTCTCCAAGATGATCTATAAAACAATCATTATCAGATCTATGACAACTGGGATAAGAAAGAAAATGTTTTGGATCAGCCACTTGTTCTTCTTCAATCAGCGAGCCATGGTCTTGAACATGATACTCATTCCTTGTGGTGATTTTTTGCATTATCTCTTCCACTGCACTTACCAAAATGTCGAGCTTTACCTCTAACGATGTTGATTCCTCTAGATCTATGCTCTTCATCTCTTCTTCCTTCAACTTTTCCCTTCTGATCAAAAAATTAGGCTCTACATTTACTGCACTGTTCTACATCTCTTCAAGTGTTGCAAGATTCCTTTCACTTAGCTAAAACTCCATTTTCAGATCAAAGGCACCTGGGTAGTGCAAGAGAGAACATCCAGGAGGAGGTCTTATATTAACCAGCATTGAAAAATAGACTTGGTTAAATCTGGCAGAAAAATATTGTACTGTCTCCCCTGACAGTATTTTCAGCTGGTTATACTCTTCTATAATCAAGAAAGGGTTTTGTTTGATCAACCAATTGTCGAGGAAAACTTTGGTGAACTATTGTAAATCTGAGATGCTCGCATCAGGGAGGGTTTTGAACCAACTCTTGACTTTTCCTTGCAAAGAAAGAGCAAAAAGCCTAATACTGTCATCCTCTTCATCAACTTCAAAAAGGTCAAGTAAGGACTCAAAATTCAATTCATGTCTCTCAGCAGTGATGTCATTACAGTCACCATCAAATCTTGGTAGATATAAGTCATGATTTTTAGGGAAAGCATGGGATATAGGAGGTAAAATCAGAGGCTTGTATCGATCTGGAATTTTACAAGGTATAGCAACCATGAAACTGTGTCCAAGCTAGGAAGCCCCATGCCTGTACTTAGCCTTCTACTCTATGTGTTGAAGCTAATCCAATTAGTAGAAATGGATAAGGGGAAAATCTAAACAAGCAAACCTATGTCAGAGTTCTTATATTCTTCTCTAAAGGAATAACCTCTTCTTCTCTCAATAAGTTGGGATCCCTCTTCCACCCCAAAAATAAATAAGTGCCTATGCACAGTTCTCTTAAAAAATACAAAGGTGAAAGAAGAGAAATGCTTCCTGCATAGAGAGGTGAAGCATGCAACTCCATCGGGGTACTGACCAGGCTCGCTAGTAGTGGAGAAATGTGTGTTCCTGCATGACTCTTTCAGGGTACTATCCAAGCCTACTGGAAGTGGAGCAACACCAGATATGAAAACATATACTCTGAAAATCTTCAACTCGCGAGCTAAACTACCCTTCCCGGATTTGAAACACTAAGATCTAAGTTGAACTTTTGATTGTGTTTGACTGAGTTGGAAAAGGGTGAACCACGTATGTCCATGGGGTAAGTGGGGAAACTGAAGAAACTTGCACAATGATTCAATACTTCATGAAATACCAAGTCCCTGTGCTAGCAATGAACCGAAGCAGAGAAGCTAGAGTTCTACCAGCGTGTTGCCAAGTGTTGTAGCGACTACAACCACCCTCAAAAATTTTGGCCTACACCGATTTCAGAGGCTCCCTTGGAGAGTTTCACTTGATGACTACACACACTTGGGTTTTCTTCATGAGATCATGTGATTCTTTACATTTGCCTTGCTTATTTATTGCATTCAAGTCTCTACATGTTGATGTCTAAGTCATGCTTGTGACTGTGTTCTGGTTATGCTCAAAGTCTTTACTTCATATGTGTTTGTTGTGTTCACCATGAAGGAATCTATCACACTAACACACAGATTCATATTCATTATCGTGCAAGCCTCGTCTCGACAATGAACGGTCAATCACGAGTGTGGCGCTTGTCGCTTGCATCATCGGTCATTCATGTTGAACATGTGTATCCAGATGGTTTGGTCATTTCGTCTTCAAGTCATGCAAGTGTGTGTCTATATGATCACCTATGCATCTTTCAACTGTTCACACACTTAGTCAATTTTGCTCAAGTTCTGACGACCAAACTCCTCAATGACAACCAGACCATAACCCTTCTTTCAACTCAATTGACTATTAACCAGAACAATGCAGAAGCACCAAGCTAGTTCTTTCAAGATGTTCTTCCCATAGACATTTCAATCATTACTCATGTTGGCCACCCGGATAATCAATCAGCTGTTCATCTTAAAAATTGTGCAGTGCTCATGAGTAGGCCTCCTGCTACACATCAATCAGCTCAGCTCAAAAATTGCATAAAGATGATTAACAAGCCGTATCCCGAACTTAATGAAATTTTCCTAGCCAACAGCTCCCAGTAGTAGACTGCCTATTCCCTCTAGGAATTGTATAGTTTATGCTACCAGTGACTGAGCAGCCAACTGTCAAGTCCCTTTGGGAACTGTGCAAGTCTGGCTTCCAGTGACCTCAAAAACCAACTGGAAGTTCGCTTTGGGAATTGCGCAAGTCTAGCTACCAGTGACCCCAGCAACCAACTAGAAGTTCCCTCTGTGAATTACACAGATTTGGCTGCTAGTGACCCCAGCAGCCAACTGGAAATTCCCTCTGAGAATTTAGTAGATTTGGCTGCCAGTCTCCTGAGAAGTTCCGTAGAAAAATTACGCAATCCCTGCCTGCTGACCCCTCATGTAGCCCAACTCATTCCTATGGAAAATTGCACAAATGTCGTTGTCTAGCCCCTGCTGACTGTTCATTCTGTAAAATGTGTAGAGCATGCCTACCCTACCCTCCTGCAGCCTAGATTGTCCCTCAAATTTGTGCAATTTTGCATCCCAGTTGAGCCAGACCTTGCAGACAGTCACTGTCGATTCATATCGTCTTTCTCCATCCCTCGGTGACTCTTGCGCAGTTTGCATTAGTAGTTTCGCAGAGCAATCATCCTGCATCACAGGCCTGTTGCCTCTCCCGGTCACCCACATCCGACTGATCATGTGTCATGGTAGACTAGGAGGTTTTGGATTTGATGTCGTCTTCTCATGAGTGGATGCAGGTATAGGTACATCCATAAACATGTCAAGATGACAAACGGGATGAATGAAGGGAGCACATGCATATGGACAGGTTCACCAATGGACGAATGAACAAAGCATGCTAAGTGGACGAACAAATGAAGCATGTGAAGCGGATGAACGCAACAAACATGTACCTTCGTGAACAAGTGAGCCTGTCAAGCCTTCCAACATGAAAGCAAGGAACAACATGCTAGAGCTTCATCAAGTGAACCAAGGACCATCGAAGACTCCACGCACTTCACCATGCAGAGCTGAAGCTATGATACACCATGAAGACATCCATAACTTAGCATCACTATAGCTCGACATGCACTCCAGCAGCAACACGAATGTACCAACATTGTCTTGTCAAGTCATGAGTCATGTTGCCCACATCTCCACTATGGGCTTGTTGTCAATCAATGTGATGTAATGTGGAATTCCAAAAGACCCACTTGTGAACATAAATTGATGTAAGTCGAAAAGTCATGGAAGTTGAACGGTCATGGCCACAAGGGTCAGTTTCACCCTTGTCTATAAATACCTCCCTCATTTGTGCATGAAAGGACTTTTCACCTTAGCTCCTCCCACATAGCCAAGAGAGTCTATAATCTTTTCTCTGAGGAGTAAGTAGTGGCTCCAATGCCCCGCTAACGGGGTTAGTGATGTATGGTGTAACAATGTGTCTTGGAACTTTCGCTTAATTCAAAAACCTGTCAATAGGCCATCACGTTTTCACACATGTATTGTATTTGTAAGATTGATCTTTAACACTTGTAATGCATGTTGTTTTAATCATGTTTTCTACATCTAAACTGATTCATTTTTTGTAATGCATAATCTATTAATGGAAATGTGTTGTATATGTTGTCCCATTCGTGTCGATTGCTCCGTCGGACATCAGACAGACCTTTCACATGAACCTTATTGTAACAATTGTTGCATTCGTCTCAAACTAATCCATGAGTGTTGTACATGTTATTTTACCTTATATGTTGTGACTATCGCATCTAAGTGGACTACTCCGTCGGAAGCTATGAATGTGCTTGGTGCTATGTGTTCCTAGCTGAGTTGGGATTGATCCCTTTCAACCTAGAACTCAACTTCACCTTTTCCCCTCACAGTGAAAGACCATTGACACAAGTAGACTTACACTCACCAGGCATGCAAACCTCACTTCTCGAAGACAAAGAGAACCACTCTCTTGTGCTGACAAGCAATATTTGAGGAAAATCCTTATGATAATGGCAACTGGGCCATCATATCAGATGGGACTTCCACACCAAATGGTGTGAGGTCTAATTGGGAATTCATACCGAGGTGATCACCTAAATGTTGGCGGGTCCAACACTCTCAACAACTTATAAATAGAAAAAAGTAAAAAACATTTTACATTTCACTATGAGTAATTTGGATAGTGAATTTTACCCTATTTTCCTTGATTCTTCAAGCAAGCAGTGTGGGAGATCCAGGGCACCATTTCACAAACTGTCAGTTGCAGGTAAGAGATATTTCCTTTCTCTAATTTTTCGTTTCATTTTCATGCCATTTCATACGATTTTTAGTTGTTGTAGGGGAGAATTTTTATTTTTATTATCGGGGGCGATTAGTGCAAGATTGATCATCAAATCCACATTGATTGCCCCTTAGCCCAAAAGGCCCTTGCTCTGCTAGCACGAAAATAATTCAAACAATCGCGTTGGGCACAAAGTGAAAAATAAATGAGAAATCCTCTCTGAATTAGTATTTTCGAAATTTTGATCCATGGAAAGGCTTCTAAATGTGGTTTATGGGTTGTTTGCAAGAGATTTCAACATATATGGTCATCGAATGGAAATAAATAGGAAACAAGGTAGAATATCACCAAGTTTCTTAAAGCGATGAATGTGTCAATGCTTTGAGGGACTACAAATTACTGAAGTTCTTCCAAACCTCAGGACTCAGAGCTCAAAATGAGTTGTTAGAATATCTCATTGGACTATGGGATGTTGATCACGAGATATTCATCATTGGAGATCAAGAATTGGAGCTATAAGTAGCTGACATCTACTTCATCATTTGATTTTCTAGAAGAGGGGTGAGGTTCCAACTCTTAGGAGCTCATACCGGAGGAGAGATCACCAATACCTTGACCGGAAGGCATTGCCTAGGTGCGAAGAGAACTGTGAGAGGGAAGGTGAAGATAGAAACCATCAACAACCTTCCCTTGAGGATGATTCTACATACCATGGCTCCTATAGCCATGGTGCAGGCATTGCATGAGGCAACGAAATCACAATTCCAATACGTAGTGGATTCCCTTGCTCCAATAGTGTTTAATTAGTGTGAAGGACTGTTGGTCAACATGATGAGACAACTGACCAAAGGTAACTTAGGATGCTTTAAGCATTTCAGGTTTAGATCGGTTTTGGTCACATTAGTTTTGGAGTGTGTTCCCCTATTTCGATACCAGTGGGTAGAGGTGGACGATCCAGATCTGAGGTTTCTCAGATGGAGTGAGATCATGCCTCGAGGTGGAGGTCAACGGATACATTTCCCTCCGTTGTTATTTAGTTGGCTATGCCAACAACTGATCGTCGTGGATGACTATGCTTATGCTAGCAAAAATTTCAAAGGAGATCCATATCTTCTTCTACCACTGGGTACACAGTGGATTGATGTAGGTAAAACTTGTTTTTTGAAAATTTTTCAAGTTTTATGATTTTTTTTAAGTGTATTTGAGAGTTTACTTGTGATAATTTTATAGGTGTGGGACCAAAAAGGCCTCCCGACATGTCGTCAATAGCTCGTCGTGTAGCACGTCAGATAGAAGAAGATGCTCCATATGAGGAAGGAGTACATCCTATAGTAGAAATGAACAAAACCTAGAAGTGATTACTCGGGGGATTCTAAGGTATGCGACTATAGATGATGTGTCACTGCGGTATTAGAGGCATATAGTGTTGGCATTATGATGTATGTGTTGTACTTGATGGCAACCTGTGTAGTGCAACAGTGTTATTTTCGGGTTCCGCAGGTGCACCGTCCAAAAGGTGCGGACATTGGCAGGTTGCACATGTGCTCTGTTCATAAGATGCGGATATGTTCGCATGCATTCCGAACAAAAAGTGCGAACCTAAAATGCACGGACTTTCATGCAGAGAAAAATGCGCACGTGGAAAATCTTATGTTTGGTCCATGGTATTTAGTCCGACACTTTTTGATCCTATGGTTTTGGTCTATGGTTTTGCGCCTAAAAGTATTGAACCCCGGTTTTGGGTTCCCTACTATTGGAAATCTATGGTTTTGGTCCATGGTTTGAGAAAGGCCTAGACTATAAAAAGGGAAGGAGATCACTTGGCCACTTCACTTGTGTGTGTTGAATATCTTGAGGGCAAGATCTGAAATTCTGGTGATCGGCTTGTGAGTGATAGCTGGATCTTAATCAGGGAGAAACCTGAGTATTACAAGTCAAATCTACTGATAGGTCAAGATCTCTTAAGCTCATGATCAGATCTGGAAGCCTGGGTTATAATTAAAGACTGATAAAAAATTTATACTCGAAGGTCTGCAAGCCAGATATAGCCACAAGTGCGGAGGTGCGCAATCCATAGATAGGCGCAGGTGCGGAGGTGCGCAAGCGAGCCACAGACGCAGGTATAGAGGTACGCAAGCCAGAAGGCGGATCAGGTGTGAAGGTGCGCAATCGAGTAAACAGCGCAGGTGCAGCACTGTGCAGAACAAAAGACAAAGCAGGTGCGGAGCTCCGCAGGCTCGATATAGCATAAGTGCGGATATCCACAGGTTTCTATTGGTGAAGTTGCAAACTTTTCTTGAAATATATTTTGGCTGCCTTTTGTCTATTGCTGCAGAGTTCTGGGTTTAGAATCGATGTCTGGTTACTGGTATTTTATTCTGGTTACTACATTCTGAAAAGCTATTGATTTAGTAATTGTTTGTGGAAAGGAGATTGGTTGATTCACATGTACTTGATGATTATTTAATGTTCATGGATCCAGTATGAAAATGTATGAAACGTGGTTCGTGGAAGAAAAGAGAAGGTTGTAGCCTTCTGCAGGTTGTAGCCTACGTACTGGTAAAGGACTGCACCAGTACAAAATCATTGTAAAAAGAAGTTTCTAATTGAAAGAAGATAGAGACATATTGTAACAGGTTGTTTTCACCCACATTGGGTTTCCACCTTATATCTTGTGTTCTTTGGTGTTGTTAGCGCTTGAGATTTCACCTCAGGCTGAGAAAGGCAAATCTTCAAGGCTACATCAAACCATTTCACCTCGTAGCTAGCCCTACGAGGTATGAGAAGGCTCTCTTGGGTCAGATTCGGTAGATCTTTCGATATGATAAGCTGACCAATTAGGAATAAAGATCTTAGGCTAGTAAATTGATATAGGAAGGTTTGCTTGGGGTTTTTAATTAAATGATGGGGCTTTTCTGGGCTGAATGGGCAAGATCACAGTTTGAAACAGAAAAATATAATGAACAACACAGATTATTAACGGAGGCAAGGTAGGCATGAAATTTAACATTAAATCTGGATTTCAATGGGATGGAAAGACTGGTGAGGAGCTAAGGAGGGCAGATAATAACTCTGAATCCTCCTTAAACAGGAGAAAACATTGAATATGAGCAAATTTATAGGAGGAGCATACAATACTATGAATTCCTACCTAAACACTTCATTTGCTCCATTAGATATGATAATGAGGGGAATGAAACATAACAGTTTACATATGAGACAAAGGAAAAACCTATGCTAAATCAACATACCACATGAATCTCAGCAAACAGAACTATGAAATTCCATTAAATTCTCTGCCACAAACTGTACAAGAAAGCTCTGCTATGCTCCAGCAGCTCCCAGCACTCAGCACTCAGAAAAAATCTCTCTCCTCACTCCTCTCTACAAATGACATTTTTAATACAATAAAAATAAAACTGCTGCCCAAAACAGGGGCGTTGTTTTAACTAACATCACAAAAATATGAAACAAAATACAGCTGGGGGAAAACCAATCGACCCCAAGACCCGGCATTTGTTTTTATCATTATTAACAAAATAAACTAAAAACAAAACCATCAGCGCTTCCTGAAGAGAGAATGGCGCTCCTTCCACTGAGATCCGTTGATGATTTGGCTAATTTCGAGGCAAATCTGGTGAACAGGTGGCATTACAGGTGTCAATCCCATTGCTGAAGACAAATATAGGCAATCGAATCTTGTTCTCTGCCACTTTGCAACTGCAGTCAAAAAATAGATCATCGGTTCCTGTTTCGCTGCTATGACAGGTGTTCAGGTAACGCCCATGTCGAGGGTCAATTGCGCACATCGCGTTCCTGGCGCTCCATTCACTGTACAAGTCGATTTACAAAACCAATGCATAAAGCTTTCCCCATTTTCTCGTGAATTTTCCTTTGGCCGCACATCTAGAGATTCATTTGTTATTTTAGGCATTATGGCCGAGAGTTGCTGAGATGGAAAAAACGGCTTGCTTTAGGATTGGTATTTTGATCCCTGTCGGCAGCTTTAAGTCCATTTGAAATGCTGTGACACCTTTTTCATTCCCAGCAACCTTTAAATCCATATCATTTTTAGATCCAATAATGTCAGAAAGGATGAGCGAGGTACCATCTTCCCCACAATCTGTGGTATCAAAAATTAAACCCATTGCAATTCCATACATGAATGTTTAGTCTACAACACTTGGAGGCATTTGTCTTTAGAAATGAATTATACCAATTGATAACATCTGATCTCCGTATTCTGGTTAACTCATCTGCTTCCAGCTTCAGCATTTCAAACGAATACCTTTTTTTTTCACAACTTGACTCCAGTGACGATTAGTCTCATTAATTAGAGATGGATCTTTCTCTAATTTCTTTGTTATGAATCTCACTTTGTGGTTTTCAAATTCTTTATCATCCATCTCACCCAGAATTTGCTGTAATATATCGATAAATGCATCTAGTCTTTCCTGTAAATATGGTGGGCTATATTTGGAAGATTGAACACCGAAACAAAATCCCAGTACACGGTGTGTCATCCTACTGCCACAATCCACAACATATTCCAAGCTGTTCCTTTGTCCTGAGCTGATTAAAACATGGCTCGTGAACAATATCTTCAAAGAGATCTGTTATGGCCCTTGCTCTTATCGGCCTGCGCTGTCTCAAATGGCCCATAGGTAGTATTTGCGGTGGACATGGTTCAAATATAGGTACTGTGAATGTAAGTTTCTGTGGACCCGATCATTTATTTTTCACATTTGCATTCTGGAGTAGGCCAATGCCAGATGGCAGCCTCAGGATTTGCTCTGCATGTCGCAACTCAGATGGCAAAACTGTTGCCGAAAATAAATCTTCGACCATATTTGCAAGAAAAATAGCTTCATCCTTTAATAAATTACCATGACAGAGGCCTTCAATATAAATCTGGCTAAAACGCTCTGGGATAAAAGTTATAAAGTCTGCTAGAGTCAGTGAAAGGAAACAAGAAAGTTTGTCGTCCACATGCCAAAAAGCCTTTCGCAAAATCTGTAATCTTAAATATGCTGAATGCTTCAAGGGTTTCATGTTGGTATTCACATAGCCTATCACCTCAACACGATCCGCAGCCGGTGTAAAGGTTGTCAAGAATTCTAAAATTTTTGATGCTAACGCTGGTAGCTTTTCATTGAACCCAGAAATCTTTAACTCAAGTTTGTCTCCTAAAACAGAAACCGTCGTGTCCAATCTAGCAACAGTTGCCTGATATAGTGTCTTGTTGAGTGTATCGCAGAGAAGGTTCACATACAACTCAGTGAGTACACAAGTCCTTACGCTTATATAAGCCTCTTTTAAAGTGATCAAGAAGTATGTATTTGCACGGGGAACATTAAATGTTCGATCTAGTTTATACCAAATCTTGATCAATGGATCATCAGCAATACATATTGGAATTTCCATCGTGCCATTTGCAAGAACAACTTCAAGCCCTAGAACATTTCCACGAAGAGACCCATATCGAAAAAGACATATGCCCCCTGCATTTGTGGAAATATTTCCACCAATTTGACAGCTACCTTTTGCATCGAGGTCAATGGGCATTATATACCCCTGATCAGCTAAACTGTGTCAAGATTCTCCAGGACGCAACCAGCTTCACAAACCAAGATGCCACTAACCTTATCACAGGAACTTATGCTGTTCATCACCTCATAAACAACAAGGACACTCCCACCCACGAGGCCAGTATTACCACCTTGTGGAACAACTGCTAGACATCTTGAATTACAATAATTTAGGATCTGTGAGACTTTTTCAGTGTTCCTAGGACGAAGTAGGAATTGGCTTGAACCCTTATATTTCCTCATCCGATCATGATTTGCCGTAGCCAATTCATTTTTATCCTGAATGACATTTTTCTTTCCAAGTATATTTTGAAAATGAAGAATATCTCTAACTTCTATCATAGAAAAGGAAGGATTTCTCTGTATTTTCGTAGCTGCAGTTCCCTAAGATCTTGTATGGGAATCATATAAACTTTCCAGCTCTGGAAGTGGAGGAAAATGAAAAAACCAAAAAGACTTGCATGCCGATTGAAAGTGCTGTCGTTTATTCATAAGCCTCATGTTTTCTTTGTGCTTTTGCAGAGGTAGGAGCTTGAAGACCCTGCTGCCTTTTGAAGAGCTAAAGAACAATTACATAATCTAAAAAAAAGCAACATATTAATGATTTCTTCTTCAAAACAGGGTTTTGAAGAAGAATCAATCTCTGACATGAGACGGAGTCTAACATCGGCTCCATTTGGGATGGCAACTGCAGCTTGCGTGGAGGTGCCAAGAACCACAGAACTTTGGGAGAGCAGACAGTGCCTCCACCCATTGGGCAATGGAGTCCATTTTACATAAATCAACACAACTGAAGACTTATTTTCACACTGAAACTGAACTCAAACAAACTAAAAGCCAACTGAAACAAGATGCTGCCCTTATGGCTGCTTATTTATTTACAAAACCTACTCTAATCTGCTGTTCATATAATAGATCAGGTTATACTAAAATGCCAAATTAACCATTCAAGTAAACCTGGAAATGAAGCCGCTTGAGAATGCTGCCACGAAGTCACAGATGCAATTGCTGGCAGCCCTTCATGCTCATATTGACCCTGGTCACGGAAAAGACAGCCTGATTTGTCCATCAAACTGAAAAACATGTCTAAATATCCCCCAATAGGATCACGGAAGCCAGACTCTGTTGGCTGTCCCAACTCTGTAAGACATACTTCCAGCTGCACATTGTTAATATAAATATCTGTAGGCAAGTCTATGACTTCTTGTTGCGATGGAGGAAGGATTTCCAAAAACTTTTTAGGGTCTTGGAAATTGTATGACTGAATCTGCTCATCGAGATACTGAATCTCATTTTCAACTCTTTCAACAACTAACTCACCAAATCTAGTTTTGCCTTCAAGATGAAACTCCGGAGATTTCAAACATTGAAGGAAAATACTGAAAAATTCTTCATTAATTTCAATATCTACTAACCACTTTCTAACTCCGTTTAGAGCTTCACAAAGTGCAGGGTCTGCCACATACCCTACCATTGCATGAACAGATCAGCATGCGTTGGAGTGTCTGGATCTAGTTGGAGTCGCTAGTGAATGATTTCAGCCTGTCAAGTGCCTGATCGTTGTTCACTATCAACAATCAGATCTGAACTTGATACATGTACTGGGGTAAAGTGTCATTGAAGCGCTATGTTCACAAGCTCACGGAGATCGACTGAAGCAACGTTTATCTACTAACGCTGATGTAAAACAAGAGCGTGTTCGAAGGCTACCTGGCGTATCTTCAGAATCCGTCTAAGACTTATAAAATAACACGTCAATGAGCAAACGATAATTTTGTTCTCCCCAGTATGGTCGCCACTATGTTAGTGCTTGAGATTTCACCTCAGGCTGAGAAAGGCAAACCTTCAAGGCAACATCAAACCATTTCACCTCGTAGCTAGCCCTACGGGGTATGAGAAGGCTCTCTCCGGTCAATCTCGTTAAATTTTCAATGGGAAGAGATGACCAATAAAGGTAACACTGATATTAGGCTAGTAAACTGATCAGAAAGATTGATTTTGGGGTTTTTTGGGTTTTTGGTGGCAAATTGAGGAGAGGGCAATTTTGGGTGCGGGGATTGGACACAGTTTCTGCAGGGGGTTCCTTGGAGCGAGGTAGGAGACAGCGTTGATGCCTTTAACTGAAGTGAATGGGCAGGAATTAAAGGAAGAGAGCTAAAGAGAGAAAACAATGACTTTGAATTCTCTTTAGACAGTAGAAAACATTGAAATTAAACAAACTTAAAAGTAGAGCATGGCAAGCATGAATTCTTACTTTAACACTT
>APFE031181406.1:51464-110465 GCA_000404065.3 Pinus taeda | reverse complement strand
AATTCAATATGAAAGTCTCAGAATACATAATGATGAAAGTGTGGCTAGCTATTTCCTACGTATAGATGAGATTGTAAATTGTATGAAAAACTTGGGTGAAGAAATAAAAGAATTTGTTTTGGTTGAGAAGGTTCTAAGATCTTTGTCTCCTAAGTTTGATTCAAAATTTTCTGCCATAGAAGAAAAGGAGAATCTAAATAATATTACCATGTCATAATTACACAGAATTCTAACTGCTTACGAAATGAGAAAAGGAGGACCATCAGACATAAGAGAAGTTGCATTCAAAGCTTCAGGAAAAGGAGATTACAATGAGCCAGGACATATGTCAGAGGAAGAGGAAGAATCAAATTTTGTCAAGAACCTTCAACGAGGAACTGGAAGATTCAGAGGTAAGCTACCTTTCAAATGTTTTTCTTGTGGAAGAGTCGGTCATTATGCTGGAAAATGTCCTCATAAAGATAAACTGGACAGAGGTAAGGAACCTGTTAGATGGAACATAAAAAAGTATGTAAGTAAGAAGAGCTATTATACTCATGAAGACAATGATGGACTTTCAAATAGTGATGAAGATGAACAAGGTCATGAAAATAGACTTTTGATGGCTTTTGAAGATGATGATTTCTTGGATGCTATAAATGAAGAAGGTCTGTATGAAGAAATTTCTAAACTTAAAATTTGTTTAGAAGAAAAGAATATGATTATTTATAATCTAACATTCCAACTTGCTGAAAAGGATAAACACAATGAAAAGTTAGAATGTGAAATTGTGGGACTTAGAAAGGAAATTGAGAAAACACAAGCCCTTAATCTCAGATTTGCTAAAGGATATGAAACTCTAGATGAGATTATCAAAGTGCAATGTTCTCCTCTAATCGAAATAGGTCTCGGATATTCCGAAGAAGTGTCTCAATCTCAGAAGCAAGCACAGAAGCCATCCACCTCCAAAAGCTACCTTGATGCAGCAAGGAGAAATGAACAACAAAAGCATGATGCAGATCACCAGGTAAATCAGGGACAAGTTGCTTCAAGAATGATCAAATATTATCGGGAGCAATCTACTTCAAGGATGAACAGAAGCGTCAACCGACCTCAGGTAAATCGTTCTCAATTCAACTCAAGAATGGATGGAAACTACAATCATATGGTTGGTAGATTTGATAGTCGCAGGAATTTCTTCAATGACCAATGTTTCTCTTGTCATAACTTTGGTCATAAAGCTGCTCAGTGTGTTGCCTATAAGACCATCATGAATAGGGAAGCTCAAAAACAAAGGGGTATGACAAGAATCATGAAAATAACCTACAATAACTTCTTTGCTCTTGAAAATGTAATAGAATGCACTATCTGTAACAATTTCGATCATGAAGATTCTGAATGCAGAAGCAAGTTTAAGCAAACAATTGATAAGGATCATACTTCATTGAGTTCAAAAACACGGAGAAAGAAAGAACCAAAACCAGACAGATGTGGGATAGCCCTATATGCGGAAGGACAAGAAAATTAATGGTACATTGACATTGGATGCTCAAAACATATGACATGTGATAAAGAAAAACTTCAGTCATATACTGCCTTAGAAAGGGAAAAGAAGGTATCATTTGGAAATGACACCCCGACATTCATAAAAGGTAAAGGTTTTGCCCAGTTGAAAAAAAAGGTCAAAGTTGGTAATGTTATGTATGTTGATGGCTTAAAGCATAATTTATTAAGTGTGAGCCAAATGTGCGATCAAGGAACTGAGGTAATATTTAGATCAAATGGATGTATTGTTCGTGAGCTTGACACAGGAAAAACAGTGATCAAAGGCACAAGAACTCCAAATAATTTATACATATTCAAAAAAGGAGAACAACAATGCTATCTGAGCAAGAATGACGAACACTAGCTATGACACAGAATATTGGGGCATCTTAGCTTCTCCCAGATAAGGAAAGCATGCAAATATCAGGCAGTTCGTGATCTTCCTGACATCAGAATTCCAGACAATACAATATGCAAATCATGTCAATTTGGTAAGAAAACCAGAACTAATTTCCCTCAGAAGGAAGGATCAGCTAGCAGACCACTTGAACTTGTTCACACCAATATATGTGGTCCAACTAGGAAGAGGTCACCTCGAGGAGAAGAATACTTCATTTTGTTCATTGATGACTTTTCAAGGATGTGTTGGATAGGGCTCATGAAGTATAAAGATGAAGCTTTCGAAAAATTCAAGTCATTCAAAGCTTTGGTTGAAAACAAATCAGACCGTAGAATCAAATGTCTCAGATCTGATCGAGGAGGAGAATTTACCTTAGATGAATTTTTTGATTTTTGTGAAGAACATGGAATCAGAAGGGAATTTTCTGCTGCAAGGACTCCTCAGAAAAATGGAGTAGTAGAAAGGATGAACAGAACGGTTCAACAAATGGCTCGTGCTATGCTTGATGAGTCTGGAACTCCTGCAACCTTCTGGGGTGAGGCCGCATTTTCCGCTGTTACTATTCTCAACAAGACAAGCATTCGGGTAAACAACACTCAGACTCCTCATGAACTTTGGTATGGTAATACTCCCACCGTAAAATACTTCAAAATTTTTGGAAGAAAATGCTACATTAAATAGACTGATGAAAATCTTCGCAAGTTTGAACCTAGAGCAGATGAAGCCATTTTACTTGGCTACTCTCCCCACAACAAAGCTTACAAATGTTACAATAAAAGACTTGGAAAAATTGTTGAAAGCATTGATATAGTGGTTGATGAAGAAGGAAACACTCCTAGACAGGTAAGATCTGAAGTTTTCGAAGATGGCGAAGACTATCCGTCAACATCAAATCAGATTCATGACGAAGAAGAAATCCAAGAGACACCAGAAGAACAAATAAGGATAGAAGAAAAGACTCCATCCAGATATGTTCAGAAGAATCATCCGGAATCCCAAATTCTGGGGCAGAAAGAGGCAAGTGTACAAACAAGGAGAACCATTTCAGAAGCTTCAAGCTATCTAGCATTGCTCTCCTCCACTGAACCACAGAATGTAAAAGAGGCATGCCAAGATGAATGTTGGGTCAAAGCCATGGAGGAAGAACTTGAGAAGATTGAGAAGAATAACACTTGGGAGTTGGTTCTTAGACCACAATATAAAAATGTCAAAAGGACAAAATGGATTTTCAAAAATAAGCTAAATGAAAATGGAGAAGTTGTTAGAAACAAGGCAAGACTTGTTTGTAAAGGGTATGAGCAACAAGAAGGCATAGACTTTGAAGAAACTTTTGCACCAGTTGACAAACTTGAGACTATAAGGTTGTTCCTTTCTCTCTCTAGCTTTCAGAAGTTCAAAGTATTTCAGATGGACGTAAAATCTTCCTTTCTGAATGGGGACCTAGAAGAAGAAGTATATATTGAGCAACCAGATGGATTCATTCTTGGAAATGATCCAAATCTTGTATGTAGACTTAAGAAGGCACTGTACGGTCTTAAACAGGCTCCAAGGGCTTGGTACTATCGTTTGGAAAAATACCTTCATCAACAAGGTTTTCCAAAAGGCTCAGCAGATATCAATCTATATATAAAAATTGATAACGATAAATTACTAATACTTGTTGTATACGTGGATGATATCATTTTTGGCAGCAATGAAGAAGCCACAAGTCAAAACATTGCCTTGGTGATGCAAAAAGAATTTGAAATGTATTTGCTTGGTGAGTTGACATACTTCCTTGGTTTACAAATCCAACAGAATAAAGATGGTATCTTTTTATTACAAACCAAGTACCTAAAGTAGATCTTGAAGAAATATGGCATGGAAGACTCGAAACCGGTATGTACCCCTATGGTAACAGGATGCAGCCTCAGCGCTAATGATGAATCAACAGCAGTACATCAACCAACCTATAGATCCATGATTGGCAGTATACTCTATCTGACAGGAAATCGACCAGACATCATGCATGCAGTGGGAATAGTTGGATGATTTCAGGCTAATCCAAAGGAAGCAAACCTTCAAGCAGTTAAGAGGATCTTCAAATATCTTCAAGGAACACAAAACTATGGCTTATGGTATCCTAGAGATGCAGATCTCACACTTCATGCATATACAGATGTAGATTGGGCAAGAAGCGTGGATGATAGAAAAAGCACTAGTGGTGATCCATTCTTTATGGGATCCAGATTAGTATCTTGGTTCAGCAAGAAACAAAGTTCAATTGCTTTATCCACAGCTGAAGCAGAATATGTGTTTATTGCATCTTGATGCACACAACTTCTTTGGACAATGCAAACTTTGCAGGATTTTCAAATCACCTGTACTCCACCTATCTCCATCTTCTGTGATAATACAAGTGCAATCAATATTTCAAAAAATCCCGTCATGCATTCAAAGACTAAGCACATACCTATCAAGTATCATTTTCTAAGGGAACAAGTGCTTGAACAAAAGGTTAAATTGGAGTATGTTCCTTCCAAGGAACAAGTAGTTGATATACTCAGCAAACCATTTCCCAGGGAGACATTTGAATACCTCAGACAGAAGTTGGGGGTCGTTGATGCATCATCTTGTTGTTGAATCTTGCTTGTGGTTGTACGTAGGTGAATACGCGTACATATGCCGGTACAGTCGTGTGGGTCTGACAGAGACCATCTGGCACAGGTTCAGGGGGAGCATATATTCTTCTAATAAGGCATTGTTGGCATTATCTTAGAAGTCCTTGGTTTGACTCCACAATTTTTTTTGGTGGAATAGATACTTGATGGTTTGAAGGTTGATTCTGCTGATGATAGTTGTTGATAGCTATCATAGTCTTGCTGAAGATCTTTTTGTCTCTATTTATTTTCATATCAAGGTCATGTAACGACCTATTTTGGTTTCCCCACTTTTCCTGGGATGAATAATGTATGTACGAGCCTTTGTTAATAGCAAGGTCACTTATGATGTGTGGAGTCATGTTCTTTCTTGTAGAACATTTTTTTTGTAGGCATTGCTTACAGTAAGGGGGAGCATGAACAACACTTCAGCAGAGCAGGAGACTTCAGTAGATTCGTACACCTTGGCATATAAAGTCAGTCCTCAGGGGGAGTATGGTCAGTGGAATGGTCCGCCCTTTGCCCTTGATGTCAAAGGGGGAGAGTGATTCGGTATTGTTGCCATCAAGTCCAAAGGGGGAGATTGTTGGCATTGTGATGTATGTGTTGTTCTTGATGGCAACCCGTGTAGTGCAGCAGTGTTATTTTCAGGTTCCGCAAGTGCACCGTCCAAAAGGTGCGGACATTGGCAGGTTGCACAGGTGCTCTGTTCATAAGATGTGGATATGTTCGCATGCATTCCGAACAAAAATTGCAAACCTAAAATGCACAGACTTTCATGCAGAGAAAAACGTGCACGTGGAAAATCTTATGTTTGGTCCATGGTATTTAGTCTGACACTTTTTGATCCTATGGTTTTGGTCTATGGTTTTACGCCTAAAAGTATTGAACCCCGGTTTTGGATCCCTAGTATTGGATCTCTATGGTTTTGGTCCACGGTTTGAGAAAGGCCTAGACTATAAAAAGGGAAGGAGATCACTTGGCCACTTCACTTGTGTGTGTTGAATATCTTAAGGGCAAGATCTGAAATTCTGGTGGTCGGCTTGTGAGTGATAGCTGGATCTAAATCAAGGAGAAACCTGAGCATTACAAGTCAGATCTATTGATAGGTCAAGATCTCTTGAGTGCATGATCAGATCTGGAATCCTGGGTTATAATTAAAGACTGATAAAAATTTTATACCCGAAGGTCCGTAGGCCAGATACAAATGCAGGTGCGGAGGTGCACAGTCCAGAGACAGGTGCAAGTGCGGAGGTGCACAAGCGAGCCGCAGCCGCAGGTGCGGAGGTGTGCAAGCCAGAAGGCGGATCAGGTGTGGAGGTGCACAGTCGAGTAAACAGTGCAGGTGTGGAGCTGCGCAGAACAGAAGACAGAGCAGGTGCGGAGCTCCATAGGCTCGACACAGCAGAAGTGCGAATATCTGCAGGTTTCTATTAGTGAAGTTGCAGACTTTTCTTGAAATATATTTTGGCTACCTTTTGTCTATTGCTGCAGATTTCTGGGTTTAGAATCGATGTCTGGTTACTGATATTGTTTTCTGGTTACTGTATTCTGAAAAGCTATTCATTCAGTAATTGTTTGTGGAAAGGAGATTGGTCGATTCACATGTACTTGATGATTATTTAATGTTCATGGATCCAATATGAAAATGTATGAAACCTGGTCCCTGGAAGAAAAGAGAAGTTTGTAGCCTTCTGCAGGTTGTAGCCTGCTTACTGGTAAAGGATTGCACCAGTACAAAATCATTGTAAAAAGAAGTTTCTAATTGAAAAAAGATAGAGACATATTGCAGCAGGTGGTTTTCACCCACATTGGGTTTCCACCTTATATCTTGTGTTCTTTGGTGTGGCTGTTGCTCTATTTTTGTTCTTATTATATGGTTCTGACTCATAAATTAATATACTATAAGTATACACAAGTTTCATTTGCAAATATTTGTATAAATTGAAAAGAGTTTGATAATACTAATTCACCCCCTCTCTCAGTATTATTTCCAACATATAGTACGAGTGTCCGCAAGATTGCATCGATTGTTAGGTCAAGTGATTAGAGTGGTGTCATGCTATCATGGGCATCATGTGGGTGAATAGCCTTTTCCTAGTCGTGTTTATCTGCAATGTTGTAGGCTTTGAAAGCCATGTGTGTTAGAACATTATTTTGAGATTTTGATGAACAAACTTTGACAGACTCGATATATATATATATATATATATATATATATATATTATAATATATATATATATATGTTTCTATTGTCTACTTATGTGTTTATATATCATGATGATGTGATCGGTTTTTATAAGTGACGCAAATGTATATCTAAAACATAATTTTTCAATGCATCTGTTAATGTATTCAAATTTCGTGGAATGAGTTGATATGTAATATAATCAAAATTTATTTCCAGTAATAGAACTCGTAGATACATACGCAAATTTGTGGATTTCTTACTAAATAATGACCATTTAATTGTAGCACAACGAGTTGTGAATCTAACTTAACAAATAAATTTCTGATTCCAAGAGAATATGCTCTTGATAACAATTAATAACTACAATGTACTCAGCAATATTATTAGTTGTTCGCCCCAGGAAAATACCTTGTAAATTGATCAACTCATCATCGAGGGCAAAAAGTGCCCAAGCTTTGGAAGATAAGTTTCGTGTGCTACGACAAGCCCCATCAACAAAACCAACATAATGGTTTGATGACATTTGCGAATCGAGTGGAACACAAGGGAAGCAGAGGAAACATGTCTGCAAAGCAAACAATCACACCAAAAAATAAAAATGCTTACTAATGAATTCACACACTAATGTACAAAGTAATTACCTGAAACTCATGCATAATAAATTTTCAAATAAATCCTGTTGCGGGGTTGTGCTAATGCATTACCTTTGTAGTCAACCAACCCATAGGTGCCTTTTTGCAAAACGCGTTTAACAATGTATGGCCCATGCCACATAGGTTCAAACTTCCCAGCTCCCAACTTATCATTGGCTTGGTCATACAACAAGACCAAGTCAGCTTCAGTGAAAACTCGTGGAGAAATAGTTTGATCATAATGAAGTTTAACTCGTTTTTTCTATGCTTCCATTGTAGCATCAATCCTCTCGCGATAAAGTAATCTCTCCTCTTTAGGTAAGGTATTGGGAAGTAGCTCGATAGCTAGTTTTAACGAAGGAATCTCACACTCTATAGGGAGTGTCACCTCTAAACCATATACCAACTGGAATGGAGTAAAATTAGTGGTTGTCTTAGCTGAGGTTCGGTAAGCCCAAAGATCCCAGAACAACATGAGATGCCAATCCCTTTTATGCTTCCCTATGGTATGTTGAAGCATGGTAATTAAGACTTTATTAATCACTTCAACCTGGCCATTGCCCTGTGGGTAATAAGGAGTTGAGTTTTCATAACGAAGACCTAACTGAGTATTATGCTCTGCCATCATGTACTGACGAAAATGTGATACGTGATTAGTGGAAATGGATTGAGGGACACCAAAAAGGGCTATGGTATGGTTAAAGAGGAACTGAGGAATATTTGTACATCAACATTATATGTGGGCATTGAATTGGCCCATTTAGTAAAATAGTTGATGGTGACATTGATATAGCCATGCCCCCAACCAAGTGAGGGTTACAGATCATGAAATGGATTCCCCATTTAGATAAGGGGCCAACAGTAACAACTAGGTGTAAGGGTGTTGGTAGGGCACACTGTTTACTGTTATAAATATGACATTCATGGAATTTTTGAACTACCAAAATACAATATTTGAAGATAGAAGGCCATAAATAATTGGCACGAAGGATCTTCTGAGAAATGGCATAGCCTGACATGTAACAACCAGATGCCCTAGAGTGACAGACATTCAAGACTCATTCAACCTCATTAAGTGTTAGACATCTGTGAAGAATAGAATCAACACCAACTTAGTACAATGTATCACCAATAATTTGATAAGGTTAACACTGATGCCGAATGTGGCATTGGTCAGATCAAGACAACTCAGATCAGAAAGTATGGGTCTAAGGATAAAAAAGAATATCTTTGTACCACAAGTCAAGAGTGCTGATGAGAAACAAAGTTTCATCAGAAATCTACTCAGTGAATTAGAGTAGGTGTTTAGAGACAAAAGGGTGCAGATTAATTTGCAAAAACTAGTGACTTCTCTGATTTGGTGTCAGTAAATTCCAAATCAAACTCTTCCAAGATAACAATCCATTTAGAGTATTTTCCCCCGAGTAACTGACGAGTTAGAATATAATTCATGGGGTTGTAGTCACAAATCACTGTGGTCTTCCATAGAAGAATATAATGGCGAAATCGTTGAACAACATGGACTACTACCAAGGCAACCTTCTCGACATAAGTATATCAAGTTTCTGTGTCAATAAGATTTTGAATCAAATAATAAACCATGTGTTCATTGCCATCATCATCATCCTAGACCAACACCATAGAAATAGTATTGTCGGTCACGGCCAAGTACAAGAAATAATCGCGGTGGTAATCGAGGGGGGGTGCAATAAAGGAGCATTGATAAGTGTTTTCTTCAGAGCATCGAAATATTTCTGGGAAATTTCATCCCAAATGAATTGGGATCCCCATTTTAAGTAAGCGAGTAAATCCCTTAGAAATCTTAGCATAATTAGGGACAAAGTGACGAAGAAAATTGGCCTTTCCTTGCAAACTCTGCAATTGGTGCAGGGATGAAGGAGGGGGTAGATTTACAATGGCCTCAACCTTCAAAGGATCTATCCAGATGCCTTCTCTGGATGCAACAAAACCCAATAGCTGACCAGATTCAACGTAGAAGACACATTTATGAAAATTGAGACTAATATTATAGTGTTGACACATAGAAATATTGATCGAAGGTGGTTTGGATGGTCACGACGCTTAGCAGAATGAGCAGGTAAGTCATATAAATAAGGTTGAACAATGTGTTTAATATCATGAAAAGAATGTGAAATTTCTCTCTGAAAGGTAGCACCAACATTTTTGAGACCAAAAGGGAGCTTATTATAAGCAAAAGTCCCCCATTGACATATGAAATCAGTCTTGTGTTGATTAGCAGGTGAAATGTTAATCTGGTTATAACCAGAAAAACCATCCATGAAAGAAATGGTCTCTGCCCACACACTCATCAATGATCTAATCAATAGAGGGAGTGGGATAGTTTTCTTTAAGACACGCACGATTGATATCATGGTAATCAACACAAACACGAATTGTTCCCTGATTTTTAGTAACATGTAGGATATTAGAAACCTAATCTATCAATGGGACAGGGTAAATAAAACCAGCTCTTAGAATTTTTTCAACTTCTCCCTTAATAGCACTGGCCTTTATCGGATGCAATGAATAGATTCGTTGACGAACGGGCTTCGCATTAGGATAAGTGGTTATTTTGTGCACCACTATAGTTGTATCGATACCATGCATTTCCTCATATGACTAAGCGAAGACATTGCAAAATTCTTTAAAAAGGTCAGTGTAAACCCCGATCTCTTCGAGAGAATAGGAAACCTTGATGTGAATGTTTTTAACAATCCTAGGTTTAATGGAAATGTCGATCGACATGGTTGTAGTAATATTTCCCATATTACCTTTGGAAAACAATTCGTGCACTAAAATAGATGTTTGAAGTGGATGCGTTAGGTTATGAGAAACAAAATCCTCAAGACACGAAGGAATCTAACTAAGAGTTGGAAGAAACAAGGAACGATGGTGGGCATCATTCCAGGGAGTTTCATCAAGAGACATAACCTCAAAAATACTCTCGTCGGTAGGGAATATCTCATTCAAGGGATCTGGAGAATCCTAAGAACCAAGGCAAGGAGATTGTGAATAAGTGTCCTAGTGCATACTGAGAATAGTATGACTTTTTGAAAAAGCTTCTAAAGTCGAGACAACTTCTTGATAAGCTTATTCAAAAAGACTTAGTGACATGGCATCACTGAAAGAATCAACTTGATCTGGAGTAGGGATGATCCACGGATCATTTGAGGTTGAGATCATGTTGATCGAGGCAACATGTGAAGGTGGGAGAGAAAAAGTTCCCATTAAAGAAGAATCTTTGAAAATACTTACCCCCACACTCTCATATGGAATACCAGTATTTCCCACATATGGGACGTTGCCATTTGAAGAACTAGAAGAGAAAAGGGACAATTAATCAACATGTCAATTTTCCCCTTGTTAACACCCAGGTTGTTCCCTATGACTCCCAAGGGAATAAGGTCGGGGTAACCACTAACCAATCTTTGGACTACAGCTTCTAGCCCAGCTGTAATCAGAGAGGGCTCTCTCTGTAAGATTTGTCTCTGTTTTTATGGAGTTTTTAGGCTAGTTATGAGGTAAAGGTTTGTTTATTTTGTGTTTGGTTGGGAGGATGATTTCTGATAGTTTTGAAATGTTCTCTACAGGTAAATTAATCCATTGGGCAATGGAGTCTGTAGATGTTGGTTTCTTGAGATCCTGTTTTAGTGTAGTTGGAATTACAGGGCCTTTATATATTTCATGAAACAAACTGTAAATTGTGATAATGAAGTGTGAACAATCAATGAAGAGAAGTTAAGAATTCTTCACTAAGCTGGGATGTGAGAAAGGGACCTATTCCTCAGGAGCAATACTTGAATTCCTGAAACAATAGATCATTGTGATGATATAGTGTGAAAGGTAGCAATTAAGAATTACACTTTCATTACCATAACTGAAGAAAACATTTATAATAGCCTAGATTGAGTTCAGGGTAATTTGTGATTAAATCCTGAGACTATTCTTTTTCCTTGCTATTAGATATTTAAAACATGGAAAACGTGAATGATATATGAAAGATAACAAACATATAACAAAGAGTAACAAGAAAACTTATTGAGCCATGAGATACGCAGGAATCCTGCAATATTCAGCTATACACCAGCAAGACATCAAGAGACACAGAGCTTTGGAAATTCCATCATCCTTTGTATTAATTCTCTAAAGATTTACAGTAGAAGAGGAGCAGAATAGATATCAAAATATTTCTTACATCCAATGTCCAACCCCTGCTAACAAATGCGAGGGGAAATATATAGCAGTCTATTACAAAATATCTCAGGCATTGAGTCATCTGAGAGGGAAAATATCTTTACTAACTCGTACATAGATTGCAGGTGAAAAGTTATTGCAATCTTTAATGAACTTTAAAGGCTCTTAACTCCTGTCAGAACAATTTTTGACCTTTGGGGCTCGCAGAGTCGGTTGAGCGCTTTGATATAACTGCTGAATGACGTGTCTGTGCAGCTGTATCTCCCTGTGGCTTCTCGGCCCTGTCACCTGTGACTGCTGATGCTGCTGTGGTGGCCGAATACTTGTGCTGAGTTGGCTCAGCCTCTTTCTGCATACCTGCTGATGTGTCTTTGTCTTCCTGTGTATGAAAATTTAAATATTTTCAAAAAGCAAAATTACAATTACTGACTTTGATTTAACAGTAATCGTATCAATTCCTCCCACACATCTGGTGCAGGCAACTGATGCTTCAAAATTGACCCCATGGTCTCATCAGCCTCTGTATATTTATAAAAATGAGGAGGCTCATCAAACAAATGTGTAATCTCATTCATAATAAAAAATAAATTTTCTACTCTGTTAAAGAGGATCTACCCTGTTATGGGTCCTGTTTTTGTTGATGAGCTTGCTGCTTCTGAAATCTGATTTAGTGCAAAAGTGTTTACTCTCTTGGCATATTTATCATGTGAGAGTAACTTTCCTGATGGTTCCAGCAGGCTAGGCAGACCTCTGTTTTGTAATGCCAAAAACCTGTTCTGAAACTTTTTGATGTCCGCTTGCATGTCCTGGACTCTTCGCTCCAGGGTCTGGACCAGGCTTCTCAATGTCAGGACCCTTTTTATTAGTGAGATAGTTTCGTCCTGTTTCCAATTCCCATTTTGATGAGCTGGGAGCTGGTTCTGTAATTTAGCACATTTATCAATTTATTGGCAATCTCAGGCATGCTTCCTAGAGGTTCCCTTGCTCGTTGTATCTCTTTATGTGCTCTTCCAATGAGCATTATTTGCTCATGGATGGCCTCAATATATTCCCACTGATCTGTGATAGATTGGCCAATGTGGCCCCATATGACCCTCTTGAGCTCAGATGTGACTTTTTCTAATGTGAGCTCTTTCTCTAGATCAGCTATCCTTTTCTTGAGGGTCTTTACCTCCCTCTCTCTCTCAGCCACATTTTGTTTGGACTTGTCATATTTTTCATTTACTTTTGCCAGAGTGTCCTTGGCTTGATTCAGCTCAGACATCTGAGACTCCAAAACTTGAATTTCATTCCTCAGCTTTTGCATATCAAGGCTTTCAGTCTGCTCTGTTGTTGGTGCTGAGGTGGTTGGGGCTGCCTGCTGTACCTGTTGGCTGGGAGGGGCAGTGCCTTGAGGGATTTCCTCAAGATTTGTTGTTTCTGGAGGTGGCTGTGAGGTTTGCCCTGCCTCCTTTTGCTGTAATGCTGCCTCTAATGTGGCCTCTGATTCCTGCAGCTTTTCCTGAGTTTGGAGGAGCTCTTTGTATAGTGTCATTAGTAGAGCAGCTGCATCCTTTTCCTGCCTTTTACTGGGCAACCTCTTCTGTTTGTGGGTGAAGAGTTGGTGGGATTTTTAGCATCTTTTTCAATGCTGCCATATCAGCGTCCCTTAGCTTCAGGATTTCTTGGACAGCCTTCACATCTTTAGGATCATGCCGAAGCTCTATTATAATTTCTTCCAGAGCTTGATCCTATTGTCCTTGGCTTGAGAGGAAGCCCTTTCCAACTCAAGCTGTGCAGCAGTGTTATTCAGGCTATTCTGCAGCCTGTAGTTTATTAGGGTCTTGTCTGCCAATGTGGCATAGACCATCTCACCTGTCTGTTTATGCAGCTCTATTTGATCCATTGGGTGGATGTCTTTTGATAGGACCTCTAGATTGGTCCTAATGTAATCTGCAGCTGATTGTGGTTGCTGCATTGTTGGTGTAAAATGGCTCATGATCATTTTCCCTTCATGTGCATCAAATGCAGACATGAGCCTTTGTTGATTGGTAGGAGCCATATTCAGCAGGTGGTTGTAGAGTTGCAGCTTTATTGGTTCATTTCTGTTCTTGATATCTTTAAACTGCTGCTTAATGCTTTTCTCGCCTCCCCTTCTTCGTGGTGAGGAGCTCACCTCTCCTACTGCTGCCCTGTCTTGCTCTTGTTGTAAAGAGCTAGCTGAGGCCTCCATGCTGGGCAGACCTGTTCCTGAAGTTT
The DNA here is from genome assembly GCA_000404065.3 of Pinus taeda. Lineage (NCBI taxonomy): Eukaryota > Viridiplantae > Streptophyta > Pinopsida > Pinales > Pinaceae > Pinus > Pinus taeda. The sequence goes on along the minus strand of APFE031181406.1, from coordinate 96,626 downwards.
GCCCCATTGGCATCTCTTCTTCAGAGAAGGGATTCAGTCTTTGCCTCTTCTCTGGTGATGCAGTTAGGGGCGTTTCCCTGTCTCTTTTCCTGCTCACGTCCTCCCTTTGAGGGGTTTGGAGGACTGATGAGTCAATTCTCGAGTCTTGCCTTGGGGGTGCCATCTGTGCTGGCTGCTGTTGGGTGGCCATTGGGGCCTCTGCTGTTTGTTCCCCCTACACCTGTTGGTCCTTTTGCTGTTGTTCCTGTTGGGGTGGCTGCACTTGACCCTGTTGCACCTGTGGTTCTTCCATATCCTTCTCCTTGCCTTTGCTCTGAGCTTGGCCTGTGGTTTGTACTATTTCTTGCTGTGCTGCAGATGATGAGGCCACTGCTCCTGCTTGAGGCTTTGGCAGAGTAAGTACCTGTGAAGGATATTCCAAGTCAGCCATTTTCAAAAGATGCCTTCTAGCTCTTTCATTCAATTCTTCTTGGGTGACTGGTTCCTCCAGTGTGTTCCTTCTCCATTTTGGTTGGTTGGCGTGTCTTTCAATGTAGGGCATGCTCACATGTTCATAGCTGGAGAGCTTGTATTTTAGCCTTCTTAAGGATATGGTCATATTAGGGTCATAAGGCTTCCAAAGGAAGCTTTGTTTTAGGCCAAGGCATTCTAGTTTCCTGACAGCTTCTTTCCAGCCTTCCCTTTTATTCAAGACAAGGTGGCCCAATTGATTTTTTACCTTGAGTTGTGCCTTCTTGCCCTTGCCTGCAAAGTGTACCATATCAGCATTGCCGAATTGCCTGAAATATTCTAGGGAAAACAGTCTCATAGGCACATATTTGGGCAATCTGTATGGGCGTAACTCACACCCATATATTTTGATTACAGTATAGTGTTGGTAAAAGTACCAATCCCTATGCTTTACCTTGGATAGCCTGCAGATCCTCTGTATCTATCAGTCAGTCTTGGAGGAGGTGAGCTTAAGAATAAAGAATGGCTGGATGGATGAAGAGGTCTTGAACTCATAGTATGTATATGGAGAGTAGGTGCTGAGCGTGAAACACCGAGGTCCAGTACCCACTGCCTTGGATTGCCTGCTGCATCTGTTCTCTTAATCTCAAAGGAGAACTTCTCATGTTGATAATACAGGATGAGGTGGTAGATGTAGGAGGTGTATCTGAACACCTTCTCTCTGGACAGGTTAAAGAACTACTCATGCATCTTATCTAAAATGTATGTGGCATAGTCATAACAGATTGGAGTCTTGCCCGGGGAGAACATAGTCATCATTACTAGTACAGTTTCCTCAATAAATTCCAATGACTTGTACCCCAAAACGGAACTAATCATGTATGCAAGATCTACACCCAGTTGATTGAGGTAGCCATCAAAAATGGGAGGGTGCAAGCACTGTGTCAGAGTTTGTTAATGAAACAATTGGTTGAGCTTCAGGATCTGTGCATCTGTTAGTATTTTGGCTCCTTGGTTGTATCAAATCCATTAGAGATAGGGGGACCAATTTCTTCTGGGTCTTGAACTGCAGCATCTCTCTGATGGCCTCAGGGGTCATGTAGAATACCACTGCACCTGCAGGGTCAAGCACAACCCTTTGCATGGGGTCATAGCAGACAGCACATTAGATGAATCAGGTCAGGGAACTGGTTGACCTGAGGGAGCTTGAATATTGGGAGGAAGGAATCCCAAATGCCTAGTATGTCTGTCCCATCCTTATGTCTGGCCTTAAGCTCATTTAGTAGATGAAGGTGGAACTTGCACTTCGATGAGGAGTCCTCTGAGATTTGGTAGTTTAGGTCTGCCAAATCCTGCCACTCCAGCTCTCTCTGGGGGGCATTTAGGGGAGCAACATTGAGGGCTACTGGTGCAGCTGGAGTCTCCATGGTTGTTTGGATACTGATTGGTAAGTAAACTTCTGTTTGTTGGGCCAGAAGAGCACTGCCTGAGTGAAGAGGCAAACTGAAAATGCAAGGTGATAGGGCAAGTCCACAACAGTTGAAATACTGTTTTGGTTCCTTGAAAAGGAAAGTTATAGTGTTTAACAGACCTTCCTCAGTAATTGAGTGCAGGTTATGGTTTCTAGTTCACGACTGCGCGAACGAAGAATGCGGGTTTTTCACTGAAATTGCAGTCTAAATGGCTTGGCTAGTGAAATTCGACCGTCAATTTTCCAAGAGGGAGTTGGGTGTAAGTAGTTTTCCGGTGAATTTAGGCGTTTTCTGTGCTTAACGTAATTTTTAGCATTTACAGAGAAAACCAGGTTTCAGAGAGGTTTTCACGGACAAATACCTGGCAGATGGATTGCTTGGGTCGGAATAGTAGGTGGCAGCCTAAGACTGGTCCACGGGGACGGTGAGGTGGCGAACATGTGGACCAGTGGTGGGCGAGGCGCGCGGTCGTGGCGCTGACACAGGCGGTACGAGGGCGCTGACATAGGAAGACAGGTGGCGCGATATCGGGCTACCTCTTACATGGTGGGGAATCTGTCAAAGGGGGCTCCGATGGATTTTGGGGGCGACGCGTGGACCCCGCATGACATCAGCATCTGACAGATATCGGACGATATCTGTCGGACATCGGGGCTGCTCCGAAATTCACGACGACCGTCGATCTGAAGGACCTGGATCGGACGGTTATCAGGTACTTGAGTTGCACGGAAGATACGGTCATCGGGAGGGTATTTAAATAATGATTTCCCTTGAAATTTGCGCTCGGCGGGACCCTTCGACATATTGAAAATTCAATGGTTTTGCAATGAAATTCTTCGTTAAAAACATATCAACCGTAAACTTTGGGAAAAAGGCGGAATTTATAGTTTATCAAAGATCTTTTCGCAAAATTGCTCGGGGTATCAAAACTTAGGATAAGAGGGTTTCTCCATGAATTTTTCATGTAAACAGCGAAAATGGGTCCCGACCTTAGGATAAGGCGGGGAAAGTGGGTTTTTAGGCATTTCTTCGCTTTTGAGTGGGTATAAGGGTAAAAGGGGTTTTTCCAAGGTTTTTTGGGCAAAATGAAGGATTGAATGGGCCAATGAGTGCTGGGGAGATAGGAGGTTAGGCTTGGGTTCTTGAGCTAACCAGGTGTTAATTCAATTCCCTATTAGTGAACCATATGGCTATAATGCCAAGGAGGGGGTATTTATACATTGCTTAGGGTTTATACACCATGGTGTTATAGTAGTAGGGAAAGGGTGACATAGGGAGTTAAATAATAAAAGTTAGAGGTCAATATGAAGGGGGAAGGTGAATGAAGAGTGATATCACTAAGTTTTCTTGAAAACAACTTAGCTTGAAGAGTAGATCAAAATGAAAAGAACTTTACACAAGAAATGTGGCTTCTAAAGGCCATAAGAACCAATATAAAACATTGAATCTCTCTTATAAACACAACTTGTGAAGGGAGGTTAGTAATGAGTGGTGAATCAGGAGAAAGGGAAGTTAGACATGCTTCATTATGATGTTTTCCTTGTATTTGACTGGCAAAGTTTCAGCTTGGAAGTAATACCACTTCAGCAACCCCATTTAACTACCCAACTATTTTGCCTAGCATTTTTTGCTTCTTCTTGGAGGGTGCACTTGGACTTGCAAACCATTTTTGTGCCTTTTCTTTTCCATTGGCTTTTTCCTTTGATTTCCTATCTAGCACTACCCTTATTTCTTCCAAGGCCCCAGATTAAGCAGTTGGGAACCTTAGTTTCTCTGCCTAACTACTGATCTGCCAAGATTAAACAGTTTGGACAGATTTCTTTCTCTATTCTACAACAAAATTGAAACATGGCATGATCCAGATTAGACTGTTGGATCATCCATCAACACTTTAATAGGCATGAAGGCATGTACACACCTTGCTTTTCCTTGGAAATATGGGATCTTTGAGTCAGCAAAGTAGAGCATATTTGGCATTTGAATTTGCCAATCATGAAATATGAAACCTATTGGTATAGGTATCCAACACCCCTCATGAGGAAAATAGAATACACAGAAAAAAGAGGAGGCCACGCAAAACATGGCATGGGTCCAACTTCGCCCATGTAGAAGGTTGTAATTTATATTAGAATCTACTACCTCTACTTCTAATTTGAAAGTTTTCCCTTCCATGATGATGGGAAAACATGTGAAAATACCATAAGGATAGGAGCCTCTGCCAACAAAGGCTTCTAAGGTATTTGGGGACTGGTTGAGGGGTGGAGAGCCAATGGCTTTCCAACACGAAACATACATGATGTAGGTGGAAGCACCTTCATTAATGAGAGTCTGATGAATCGTCTTTCCCTTTATAATGACTTGAATAAAAAATGCAATTTGATGAGGAAGATGAGGAACGTGGTTTTCTAGATTGAAAGTGATCAAGTTCGAATCTGCAGGATCGATTCCTCTTATAGCAGACAATAATGATTTCAACTATGTTGGACAAGTTTGGAGAAATTCCAAGGCAGACATTGTTGGAGACGCTTGAACTAAATCTTTAACAATATTGTAATGTTGAGCAACTCTAACGTTTCGATTATAGGATGAGTTCCAAAGCACACCTTTAAGAGGTGGTTGGATGATAGATTCATTATTATATCTCTCGATATGAAGAGGACCAGAATAGGGTGGAGCGGAAGTAGAAGGTGTTTCAGTGGCTTCCTTTTCCACTATCTTCTTTTGAGGAGTTTGATAATCTTTCAACTGGGTGGCAACAGAAATAGGCATTGTAGCACTCATGTAAACCTGAGAACCTGAAGTGGCAGAGGATTGTGGTTGGTCTACCAAATTGAGTTTATTGTGATGGAAATTGCTCTTTCAGTACAATCAGGGTCCCTTTCAATAAGCAACTAACTTCAGCATGATGGGGATAATCATTGGTGTAATGATCTTCCTCATAAATGAGGCAAGGATACTTAGGCTTACATTTCGAGGCATCATCAGAAGATGGCTTAGGAGGATCTTGTTTCAAGGTATCATATTTTTCTTTACCTTTAGCCTTCTTCTTACCTTTGGAGGCTTTGTCTACTGTGGTAGATTAAACGGCATTAACCTCAGAGGTTTTACAAGGATTTAGGGGGGTTTTCGAAGGAGGATTGGAACCAGTATTCAAAATAGATTTTTGCTTTGAAGAATATTTAGTAGAATTTTGAGATATTGATCCAATAATACCATCAACAAGTGGTATATCTGGAGACTTTGAAGATGCTAGATCTGAACATGGCCTTAGAGCATCAAGCAAGATCTCATATAGCATGCCAGATTGGGAATAAATCAAATCCAAATACTGCGCACGAGCAATGGCTTGATCCTCAGTAACAAAACCTCCCATTACTATGTTTGTAGTGATTTTTTTTACAAATGATTTGGTGAACCATTCGCTAACAACTCGTCAAGTATTTCAAACTTGATGGGGTGGACCAACGTCTCCATTCATGCATGTGATCGAAGATATGGGTCGCGATATCTTGTTTCAAAGATGTAAGCAAGTGGGTACCAGTTTCATAACGAAATGGTAACTGGAAGTGAGTGAGGAAGAACATGGCCAAAGAATTGAAATCTGCATAGGTACCTTGAGGTAACTCGATGTACCATTTTGTGGCACCACCCATCAAGGTTCACTAAAAGAGCCGCAGACGAACAAAATCATCAACATAGGAATTGGAAGAACACCATACATGATATGTCATCACATGGGCTTGAGGGTCTTCTTTAGCTTTTCCTTTGAATTTTGGGAAATTTCTAGGAATCTTAGTGGGAAATAGAGGCCAATAAGGTGAATGAATAGTTGGATCATTAGTAAGCATCGAGACATCAGGTAGTTCCAATTTTGCTAGAAACAACAATTGCAGGTTGAAAGGCATGTAAGGCCTTTGACAAGGCCCAATTTGTGGATTCCAACCTTGTTGGTTAGGGTTTTTCCCCCAAAGTGGAGGATTTTGAACATAAGGGGCTTGATTTTTCCCCCACTGAGGGCTAACTTGACCATAAGGTGGATTATGCCTAGGTTAGGGTTAATATTGACCTGCCATAGGCCATTGAACCATAAGGTGGATAAACATTATGTGCAGCATATGGATTGTAAGGTTGTTGCAATTGTTGACCCTAGTAATAAGGTTGTTGGCCCTATTGTTGTAGGGGTTGGCATTGTGGCTGCAAGGTTTGACCTTGTTGATATAAAGGTTGAGTTTGTTGTTGCAAAGGATGAGCTTATTGCTGCAATGGTTGACCTTGTGGATACAAGAGTTGATTCGGTTGTTGGAAAAACTACGTTTGTTGTTGCAAAGGTTGTTGATATCACTGCAAAGGTTGCTCCTACTATAACAAAGGTTTCCCCTACTATTGTAAAGGTTGTTGAACAATTCCTTGAGTAATTCCCTATTGGTACTAAGAAGTTCCAATTGGGATTTGACCATATGCACCGGGAATAGGATTTTGACCAGGTCTCACATGAGGACCTACTTTGGAATATAAGGCGTATTTTGAAGTGCTTGTGATCCATATGGAACATAAGATTGTTGGAGAGGTATTTGAGCCTAATAAGGTTGTTGATACTTGATATTACTTGCTCTAGATAGAATAGATGATTAAACGGGATTAGGAATACCACCAACAGGTTGACTCACTCCAACCATGTGAGGTTGTGATCCACTCACATGGGTTCCACTTGAGACAAGAGGGATATTTGGATTTTTCCCTCCATGATGCGAATGAGGTGGTGGCACATTTTGTCCACTTGATGGGGGAATCGAGGAACTTAAAGACGTATAAACTGAAACTTTCGGTTGCACCAGAATGGAAGGTTGAAACTAAAGTAATGGTTGTGTTGGAATTGTTGGTTGAATTGGAACTGCGGTAATGGCAGTTTGCATAGGGATATGAGAGGTCACATTAGGAAAAAACGGACCAGAAGTAGGCATAGCATTGGATGACCAAATTTGATTTTGGTATAATGAAGAAACACTGGGAGTTCTTGAAACTAGTTGAGCCAAGGTCGTATAACCATGTGGAAGCATAGGCCCACTATTTTCAGGAGGTGGTTGATATGGAACTTTTACTACATAAGGAAAGCCTTCCGGGGGAAAATCATATTCATAATCATTATCAACACTAGGAATGTGAGTAGCTGAGACTTCCGGAGGACCTTGAGGAGAGGTTAGAATCTCACCTTTTGAAGCCATAGGTGGAAACGGTTGGCAAGGAGGAATTTGAGATGGACGAGGAGATAAATCCAAAGGAACACCATGTTGATCGTATGGAATATAAGGATGTTTAGGAGATATCACAAATGAATCAAAAAGTGGATTCGAAGGGTATAAAACAAACCTCTATGGACTCTTATGGGTTTCTAGATCAAACTTCTGAGACGATGATGAGTCTCAAGGTGGAGGATGAGAAGCAAGGGGTTGGATACTTAGGACAATTCCAAGTTCAAACCCTTGAGCTTCAAGTGACTATGAAAGTTTAGGATGAACTCCTTGTGAAAACCCTTCAGTATTAGACAATGAAGGGGAATTGTGGGGTGAATGCAATGGTTCAGCCACGATGACTTTCTCTCAAGAGTAGAAGGAGAAGAGATGGTTTCGTTGAGGGATTTTTTAAAAAATTAAAATTTATAAGAAATTACTCAATGTGAGGCCAAGACGTAATTGCATGGGTTCGACATATTATCATTGGCAGTTAATTTTATAACTCAAAACGACAAATAAATCAAAAAGTGTAATTCTAGGAAAGATGGTTTACCAAGTATCCATGAACCGTTATATACACCTTAGCCGAAAGTAAGGACTTAATGAATGATGATCGATCTCCCCGAATGTTGTGTTCAGTGTATCACGTTTACAAGGTGGCTGACTCAGTTACCTGTGGCTTAAGGATAGAAACCTAGTGGGGTCTCACAATATATACTCAGTGGTACGAGGAGCACAAGTCTGTGTTAGCACTTTCTAATGCATAACCGTTTAGTGAGAGCATTCCCATATACTTTCATACTAAAGTGCCTCCTATATACCCGAAAGTATTGGAGAACCTTCGATATACTTTCATACTAGAACATGATTTCACCCCTGGGATACAATGTAGGAATTTAACAATAGTTTCTATGTTTAAAGACGTTGAAACACGTCTCTAGCCTAGACCTCTAGATATTTGTGTTAGGTTACAAATTATCCTTAGGTTAATTGAGGTAAATTTTAAGTTTATCTTGAATTATGTTTCAATTTTATGGTTCAACGATGTCACCAGAATTCCTATGATGCGACTAAATGGAAAAATGAAATATTTCCATTCGATGAAGGCTAAACTAAAGAGGGAAGAGAGACAACCAAACAAATGCATCAATCAAGCAAAATGCATCAAAACATATCTCCCTAACTTTTCAAATGCAAGATGTAAAAATGAAAAACTACTCTTTCACTTTCACTAACAAATGAAATGCCAAAATGCAATCCTATGAGAAACAAAAATCACTTTCCTTTCACTCAGATGCACTAATATTTTTATTCTTTTTATTTCACTTTAATTCAAAGTTCAAAATAATGCATGGGCAAAGGAAAAGTGGAATTCAAAAACAACTAAAATGAAAATTTCATTCACTTTTTGGTTTCGAATACAAATCTGTTCAAAAATACTTAAATGAAGAAATCCTTTCACTTTTCTTTTCAAAACAATGAAATCAAAACAAGCATACACTTTCAGTTTCACCAAAGAAAACAATAGTAATCCACATTTGAAAATGGAGCAAAAGCAATTTTCAAAGTACAAAAGTGATCCAATACTACTGAAAAGAACTTCGCAAATATGAACCGAAAGAAACTTGAACATGGTGTCCTGACCATGGTAAAACTCCTAAATGGAGGCAATCAAACTCTCAAAGACAAGCCAAGTGATGATTGAAGGGTGACCTAGACCTAGAAACCCTAGAAGGAAATCAAACTTCAATCACACATCAATAGAAGCCAAGAGATAATTACAACCACTAAACGAAAACAATCAAAACAAACATACTATAATCACACTGGAAAAACACTCTCAGAGGTTGAAATCCACTGAAAATAAGAAGAAACCCTAATTTTCTTCTAACTATGAGATCAGTGTGCCTGTTAAAGGCAAAGGAGAGATGAAAGGCATAGCAACACAGCTGTAAATCCAAAATCAGCATTGGCAATGATTTTGTAAGACCGAAAAATGCGCTAGGCAAGGAAAATAAGGAAAAAATAAAAAATTTCAAAAATGAGACCAGACTCAACACTCTTAAGAAAAAATTAGTGACTGTATAAACCTACACTGATTCACACAAGCCATGAAATCAACGGTTGGTCAAACTCATCAAAGAATCAGATCAAAGGAATGGATGGAAAGATTATATCTTCCCAAGCTAAGTCGCCATTTTGTTGTCTAGGTAAATCCTCTCTGTAGACAGAGATGGTCCCTCTAGCCCAATGAGTGGGTCTAGCAATAAATGAGACAATCTACAAGACATTTTCCTAAATTATAATTGAAATGAGAGAAGTGGAAGGATACCTACCTCATTCTGATGTTACAGTGCACTCCTTTGTTGAAGATCTTGATCGCTTGCTCCTCAGGCTCAACCCTTACTGCTCACAATGTTTTAATACCAGCACAAGAGGCCAAAGACACAACAAAGAATACAAGTGCAATAACCATAATCGAATGTAATCCACTTAACAGATCAAGGAGCATTAAGATAAATGATGCATTGACACAAATATTTATGGAAAGTGAACTAGCAGTTGTATATATTAAGAAATGAAAGAGGAATTATACAACCTAGGCCTTGATGTTAGTAAGGCCTCCTTGAGTGGATTTCCAAGTCCAAGTCCAAGCTCAAGCTCTCCAAGCACTCATTCTCCAAGCCAAAGTGAATAGCATGTAGGAACTATCTTAGCATAAGGGTGAAAATAATCAGAGACCAACCATTTGGGAATGGAAGATGATGAATATATAGATAGGGAGAGGGAGTGAGGATCTTACCAAATATAGGGGAAGGCCCTCATCTCAAGGAAGAAACTCATAGGGATAAGATCAGAGGGCAATATTGGGAGAATCTAATCACACCCACAATGAACAACCTCCAGGTCTTTGTTTTGGAAGCCCCTAGATCACAAAGCTTTTTGTCCACTTTGGGGAAAGTTGCCTTTTAGGGATCAGCGCAAGTATCCAAGTAAAACCTGCGTCGGCAGTGCATGGCTAGTATGGTGCAACCCGCCATTAGCACAAGTAGGCAGTGTTCTTGTCACGTTAACCCTAAAATCAGGGTTTTTGGCTCACTTCTTCAAGGATCAAGGCATGTTTTCATTAATTCTTCAGGGAGGATCTAGATTGCATATTAGTATGGGTACACTACATAATTGCCAAGTTTTGGGCACTCCGGGGTATGACACGGGGAAGTGCAGGAGGTGTGACAAAATATTATGTAACATTTGGTCATGCTGAAAAAATTAATCATTTTCAAGGGAACCAAGGATTGGCACATCCTTCTATGAGTGGTTTTGGGTGAGGGATTTTTTTCCCATTTATTTGGTCAATAGGGGAGTATGCCCTTCCATATTGTTGATACTTCACAAATTTTTCCTCCTTCAGTTAGTGCATGGAATCTTTATCAAGGGCTTTATCCTTCATATAACGTTTTGTTAGGAGGAAGTCTCCCTATGACAAGTAACTATGTAGTATGGGGTAGACTACAAGGTTTTCCTTATGTTTCTGGTGTTTCTACGAGTAATCTGTGGAAGCCTAGTGCCACTCCAAATCCAGGATACTCTTTTTCGAATGTTGGAAATTCCACTTGGAATTCTCTTGTTCCTTCATGATTACCATTCCTGGCAACACTTAATTTTTGATATATTTCAAAATTAACGAATGATCTAACCTGTTATAACCTGGCTTGGACTCCGATCCCTACTAAAATTTGGTCTGATATTCCTAAATTTGAAGGGAAGTTTGGTGAGGATCCGATCGACCCTCTAACTCCTTGATTGATTATTAAATTAGGTTGAGGCCATTCAAATTCACTTTAATTGGAAGTGTGGCTAAATGGCACATCGAATTAAGCGGGGTACATTTTCTATGTTTGGTGATTCAACCACAATGTTTCTAAACCATTTTCAGTTGATTGTGTGTTACAACATTGGAACTGAGCTCCTGGACAATTTTGAGTAGGACAAGGCTACACACATTTTTTGACCACATTCAAGAGTGGCACTAAAGGAAGAGAATTATCAAGGCCGATATCCCTGATGAATTTCTTATGGAATGGTTGTTGAAACCATTGCAACCAAATATTTCTAAGGATGTCACTTTTTGGGGTGTTCACTGAAGAATGGGCTATCTTTAGATCCCAACAATTAGAGCTCATCTACTCCCATTTAATATTTCTTTATAATATTTTTCCTAATGCTGCTAGATCAAAAATAAATCTCTCAAAGAAGAAAGTGGGTCCCCTTTTTGACAGAGTTATAGGATCAATCGATAGCAATGTGGCTAGTTTGTTGAATCAATTACAATAATTTTCTTTACAATCTAATTTTGCAACACAAACTATGTCGTATGTGTCTGCTCCTTGTCAATCTTTAGCAGTTAATGTTGTCCAGTCCTAAAATCCCAAAGGAAATCAACAATCTGATGGGAAGAAGAAAGGACATGGGGAGAAAAAATATAAGGGAGGGAAGGGAAATGCTAATAAACCAAATGATGACTCTAGTGAGGGAAAAAAGGAATCTAAGAAGAAGGTTAAGTTCCCATGTAAGCTATGCATTGGGGATCACCTTACCCATCTTTTCCCCAAGATTTAAGACGCTCAATGCTTGTTAGCTTTGCAAGGTTCTTCTAATTATTAGGTTATGCTTACCAACCATTTTACCCAAGGGCAAAAATTATTTGTTGGCATGAATGCTAGTGCTGGAACCCCTACAGGGGGAAACCAGGATAGGAATCTACATCCAATGTATATATGGTTAAGTCTCATGTTGATATTTCAACGAGAGCTCATGATTATGGAAATGCATAACCTTATAAAGCTAAAACGTCTTATGACACCTTAGAACCTCTGCATATTGAGAGGCCTACAGTAGAGCCTATACCGCAGATGTTGAAAGGCTCCTCAAAAATTTCAACCTATAATCCCAATGTGAGGGCTGCTAAAATATACTCTAGTGTAAAAGATTTAGCTCAAAGCCCCTGTGACATGTCGGCGTTAGAGGTACTCCAATCGTGTCCTACACAGAGGAGTGATTTTCTCACTATGATCAAAGCAATAGACCCAAATAATTCTATGGTAGTCACATTTGATATGTCAAATTTTAGACTAGACTCTCTCATCACATGGCTTTCCAGATAAAATATACATATAGGAAAAATACTATATTTCGAATTTTAGTTGATGAAGGGGCTTCCACGTGCATCATCTATGTGTCTTGTTGGAAGTTTATTGGGTCACCTAAATTTGTTCACTCTCCTACTCTCTTAACTGCACTTGATGGCCATTCTCATAGGCCTCATGGCATTCTACCTGCATTCCCTATTTGTGTAGGGGGAAAGGTCTCTAATGTGGAAGTAGACATATTTGATGCTAATTTCGATTAGAATATTTTGTTGGGTCACAACTGGGTTTACGCAATGGATTCCATTGTCTCATCCTTATTTGGCATCCTATCCTTCCCTCATGAAGGGAGAATTGTTACGCTTGATCAATTAGCTTATTCTCCTAATGACACCAATGCATCTACTGACTCCATTGTTCCCTTGCTAAAGAATTACAAGAAGCCTGTCGAGAATTTAGGAGTTGGATTTGTATTCTTCTTTGATGGGAAATTTTGATCTTCCATCTCCTGTTTCTCATGTAAATTCCAATTCATCTTCTCGGATCGTTCCTCAACAAGCTTCTTTCAAAACTCATTATTTTTATGATCCTTGGTCATTTCCCCCTCCTACTACCACATTAGAAGAGAGGCAAGTAGGTGGAATGTCTTATCTAATATCTGTAGCAGAAATTGCATATCAATCTATTGTGAATTCTGCATATTATGATCCCATCCCTCTCCCAACAGAGGATGAATACGAGGATGTGGCTCCAGTATAGACAATTGATTCTACTTCGACTATGGATTGCCTTGATATTGTTTTACCATCTGATAAGACAATTCCAGAAGAAATGACTGGTGTAGAAAGACAGTGGGATGATTTGCATCATTGGTCCTATTTTCTCCATGATTTGCGTGGAGTTGAATCAAACTTATCTATTCCTTCATTTAGTGGAAATGTTCATAACCATTTGGATCAAACACACATTTATGTCGAATGTAAAATGTCTAATATTTCATAAAATATTCCGGTGAATATTTCCAAGAGTCCTAATTTTATCTTCATTGGAGTAAATTGTTCCCCATAATAATATCTCAAGAAGTATTATGCCTAGGTTCTTGCCTAGAATTTTATTTTTTTTTGTAAATATTGTATAGTATTTTATTTATGTCTATAGGTCTCGTGGTGATGATGATATTTTTTATCTACCTTGGTAGGTTTTGATGGGTGATTTAGTGTATTTAATATTTGTTGATGGTGCTAGTAGACATACTCGAAATTCAACTTTTGCCGCTTGGATAATATATTATCCATTTGGTTAGTGGTTAGTCTCAAGAGGCATATGTATTAGTCATGCTTCTAATAATATGGTTGAATACAGTGTCATTATTAATTTACTATCTAAAGAAATATCTTATGGTATTAAATCATTAGTGGTTTATTTGGATTCAAAATTGGTTGTCTCAATTAAATAACATTTTTCATGCGAGGGATCCTTTATTACATCCCCAATTTTTGAGAGTGAGATTATTGCAAAGATAATTTACTTTTATTACTTTCATTCATATTCCATGAGAAGATAATGCATTTGTTAATTTTATAGTTAACCAAGCATTGAATTAGCATATTAATCATTCATAAAATTAAATAAAAAATATCACAAAATCATTTGTATATACGATCAAATCATCATGAAATATTTGTATATAGACAGATAGAGTATGTCAAAATATTACAAAATGTGGAAAAATGTCCTACAAAATTAGGGCTTAAGCCTAATCATATTCATATATCAAAAATATCAGTCATCTAAAAATATAAGGTTGTGAGCCCTGCCCTAGATGAGCATCTCAAAAAAAATATTGGAATTTGCCACTCATCGGAAGAGTCGCACCCACTCTCGTAGTACTCCAACCACTTGTCTTTGTATAGTGTCAAGGAGATCCTCTACTGCTTCCATGGGAACTTGGCAAGTCAGACTCTCTAAGTTCTTCTGAACAACATGAAGAACTCTCTCAGACTCAGTTGTTGCTCTCTCCACATCTTTGTCACAATGCATATGCCTCGGTAGACCCTCAGGTCTCACTGGTCCAATATTTGTACCATGATCATTTAATCTTGTAATATTTTTTTTCACGAAAAAATATTTTGAATTTCTTGAGATTACATTTAAAAATCCAAAAAAAAATGAATAATTTAAAATCAAAATTTTACCAATATCGCCCCATTCAGATCCTACTAGAAGTTCTAATGTCCTCTCATAAGTTCACACCTTCATAGGGGTAATCATATATGGCCATGACTTGTTGCTCCCACAAGTGGAAGAAATCGGCATCAAAGGCTGCCCGAGTGACTTCTCCTCTACCAAGTCGCTTCATCAGATTTTCCCATCTAGCCATCCTAGGATATCTAGGACTACCAATGGCAATGGCTACTTTGGGTCGTAGCGCCAAAATATGCTCAAAGAAAAAAGAGAAAAGGATGCTACTGTAGCCAAAGTTCTTTGTTTCAACATATCTGACTGATGTCAATTGTTTCTTCATGTTAATCAAGAGCGTTGTACACCAGTCATAGGCAATTGGTCTTAGGAATTCTTCTGCTAAGAACATAGCGGACTATGAAGCCTAATGCAGTGAGGTTTAACCTGCTATCCTAGCAATGATAAAAATGATTTTTTTGATTAGCAGGTTCGTAATTTCTTTGGTCAGAACCTGTGATCCAACCTTGTCAATATATGGTTCACAGTATACAGAAATATAATTAGCTATGTTAAGGCCTCCATAGGCCTTTCCTTTCATTTCAACCGCTTCTCCCCTTCGAGAAATCCCCATTATGAAGTAAATATCCTCCACTTTGATTTGCAAAGGCATATGATCTATACTGAATAACTCACGCTCTAGGTCCCAATAATTAACTAACATCTCTAGCAATTGAGTCGGTGTTTTCATGTTGGGCATCGTGAAGAATTTGAGCAACCCACAAATTTTTAATCCATCCAAAGATTATTGATCCTCTAAGACTGCATTATCAACATCAGTATGCTCTCTCTCTCTCTCTCTCTCTAAATGATTGACATCCTGCAAAATTGAAAGATTTTATACATTAGAATTAAGATTTTCATTTTACTCTGTGTACATGACTTTTGTAAAGAACAGTCATGTACATATGTGGTTTTTCCTTTGAAAACTTTTGTATAGGGCTTTTTATATGTGGTTTTCAAGTTCTCGACCCATGTACACACTAAGTATCAATTGAAAACAAAAATCTCTCCCTACAATCAATTTGAAATCTTTAAATTTTGGATCAAATGGATGAGTTTAAGGATTTGAATTACCTAGAGGTTGTATGTGATGAATTCGATAATGGATTTGATCGAATCAGTTTTCCTAAATTTTTTCCAAGAGCCCTCTTCTCAACACTTGGATGGTGAAAATGAGTTTGGGTGAGTCCAAAAAGTTTTTTTATAACCAAATTTTAAAAACCCACTTTTCTAAAGTTCAATAATTTTATTTTTAATAATTTTATGAACTTTTGACTTTTTGCTTGAAGTGTTGGGAGAGTTTATTTTTTAGTGTAATTAAGGCTTAGCGATGTTTTCCTATCTCTTTGAATCCACAATCGTTGACCTATCGTGGCAGGTATCTTTTTCTAATTGGCATATAGGTTAATATATATCACTCTTCCATTGCATTATGCATCTTAACCTCACACTGCGATATTTTTCCATACGGTCAATGCCATTATGTCGCAATTTTTAACCACTTTCACTCATCGTCTTGTAAAATCATAACATAGTGGTAGATCCTTTCCTTCCATGGGCCTCTTCATTATATGCTCGCTGACATATATGTCCCATGTTGCATGTATTGTGTAGGCTCAAGAGTCCTCTTTAGTCCCACCATGACTTTGCATTGAAGCCTCATTCTTCTTCTTCTTCATTATTTTCTGGCCTTATACCCTAGAGGCTCCCATGTGTTAAGTTGTACTACTACATTTCATCTTGACTACTTGTAAATTTTTTGGCCTTAGGCCGGCTTCATTTGGACTCATGTATAATCCACTTTTGAATATCACCTTTTGCAAGTTAAAACCATGCATTCATTAGCCTTTTCAACTTGACACCTATTTTTTCATGGAGATAACATCCCCCGAGTGTCGATGACTAGCATCCACCACCTTGCATTGAGCACAGGAGATTGTTCTGGTCTCATGAACTAGTGCACTTTCCCTTGACACTCATTCTCTCCATTGTACTATAGGCATTCTTTTATTCCTTTTCAGGCTTTAAATATGAAAAAGAAAACAACAAAAAATAAATATTCGAAAAAGAGGAGGAGCAAGGCAGTTTCTTCATCATTTGATGGAAAATAGAGTTAGTTGTGTTGCCATTGAACAAAACACTTAAAATGAATCTTTCCTCCATTGGAATGGGACTTAGTCTAGCTTTACGAAAACCATAACCTTGTGCATGAGTCAATCCTCTACTGATTGGTTATCTCTTGCAATCATAGGAAGAGTTTCCTAATGCGTCCTGCATTGCAAACTTATACAAAGTTTTTTATGTTTCGATAAAGTCACATCGAGTCTTGCTTTTGTTCAAGGGAAGTAAACATGTTGTCAATCATTCTGCGATGTCTCTTGGCTCATTTATATTAGCCATACCTGATCTATCAAGTTATCTTCAGTATCACATTAGTCATTTTGTCCTTTACTTGTGATAGTTAAGGAGGTCCCCATTGACTTCTTACTGGCGGGTCTGCTCTTATCAACTCTGACAAATTACTCTGAGAGTAGACCTAGAGTCATACCCTGAACCTATTTACATCATTGATAGGTGATCTTATGCTCAACATTGATCAATATCATGGGTCTTTGACTGAATGGTTTCCCTTGTGTTCGACGTCATCTTACATTATCACACATTGGGATTCGTGGAGTACCTTGGTTTCCATTTGACCCTATCAGTGGATTCCTCACCTCTGTGTCAGCTTTCACTATTGGTTGGTTCAGAGGATTTATGTCATGTGCTAGCCACATCTTGTGTACTTTGGAACGGCTACTTTGTCTCTCTTCATCCGAGTTCTTCCAAATCATTAGCTTGGAGGTTACACTTGCGTTGGTTGATGTGGGATGCCTTAATGCCTTGCTTCTAGCAGAACTTTTCCCATCGAATCCAACTCATTTCTCCAGGAATAAGGCCTAGAGTCCTTTTCCAGTACGTTAGGGTTTGCAGTCATTAGTGGCAGACTCCTTCACTATCGATAATGATAATACATCAATGTCTCCTAATTTTTAGATTCTTTCAAGTGTTCGACTTCAACACATTTATTCACACTTGTTAGATTGTACTGGGGTACCTTGACACTCATTACCATTATTTGTGAGTTGTCTCGTGTTTGTTAATTGTATACATCAATGATTGATAATCAAACAATTTCTCACATGTTCAACTTCAACTCATTTATTACCATTGTGTAGAAATGTACCATCTGCGGTCGGTGAAGACCTCTGGTTGTGCAGAATTTTGGGTCACTTGATATCTCCTTCCGTTTTTTGCTAGTGACACCTTCCACCCTTATATGTTGCAGTCATTCACAACAACATCTTATATGTTGGCACCCAAGTTTATGCAGTACCACTATTCCACCTATATGACTTGGTACTTTTATGAGGAAAAGTTATGTATCATCATTGATCAAACCATCTTCTAGCATCATTGATTGGATATTATTATATATGTGATATTGAGACATAGCTCCAATGTGTTCTTTTCCAGCTATGATTTGATTATCCATTATGTATTCTATAGCTCCTTATGTTTAGTTATGTATACATTCTAGATCCTCTTTATACTTCATCAGTGAACATGCTTTATTACTTGTGAGCATGGGTATGCCTACCTCAGACATGAGTTTTCTTTCTGACTCCTTCCATAAGTAATCAATGAGTTGAAATCTGGTGATCTCCTCCTGGGTTTTCGGATGAATCCTTTCTCTATATTTAATATATTTTGGTCATCATGTGCCCCTTATAACCTCATATATTAGGGGGCATCTATTCTAGCATCATTTAGCACTCCTATAGACTTGATGCTCTTGTGTGGCCTTGGGTAGCCTTTTACCATGCAGACTTGATCTTATATTAAAAAATAATATTTTAATTTCCATACGTGACCCTTCCCACACAAAAATGCATACATATGCAGGTTCTATAACTATATACCCGCGTATACCTTTTAAACTATGATAAAATAAAATAATATGTTATTTTTCGGGTGAGGTTTACGGGTTTTACTGAGAGCCCACCTACAGGATCCTGTGGAAAAACTGAATAACTAATTTCAAGTGGTGTATATACACCCCTTGGGTAGGCCTAAAAGAGATAAGAGAAGGGATATCAACATTATACCCATTTTTCTCACAGATCAAGTCTAATTTGCTCATGCCTTCTGCCCTCCCAGTCTCTATGGAAACCTTAGTTTCCATGGCATAGATGTTCATCATCTTTATTATCATATCCTTGCATTTTTTAGATAGGTTGTCTTTGTGGCTTGGGTTGGATGGATCCAGAGGAAGGCTTCGTCAGTGCTTTGGCTTGGATTAGGTTGTACCTTTCTTGTACCTATTATTGTTAATCAATAAAGAATCTCATGTCTTATTCTTGATACGTTATTGTCTCATGAACATTAATTTGTATGCTTATATATGATGATCTAACATATATTTTATGTATGCACATTGAATTATCTATCATGTATATGCTTCTGTGAATTTACACGCAAGCCTGCTTGTTCTGGAGGAAGCAGAGGGTTTGGACCCTATGGGAACATCATCAAACGTAGGACCTTCGGGTATGTTTCTAAGTCCACATTTAATAATTCACATATTTGGCATGCTTACTTGACTACTCTTTATTGATTATCTTGTTCTGCCCAGTTGAGTTTTTCAACCCTTACCTTAGAGAACTTTTCCCGCCAACAAGCATGAAAACACTTATGCTTTTTGAGAGGATGGCATAACTTACCAAAACTATTTTGTTAATCGATAAGGGTGTGTAAAATTTGAGGTGCCCATTTATAATGGATCCCATGGTTTAAAAGTGCTTGACAATTAGGTCCTCGACCCAGACACATGGTTTGGCTATAATTAGATCCTTGAAGATGAGAAGATTCCATGCATTGAGCCTGGAGGTTATAAGGATTTCCAATCTATAGGTTATAAAACATGCACAAAATCAAAATCTAATTACCAGAGACTAGGATTTTGGAACACCTTAGTCTTGTGTTTTATCCTCTAGCTACAAACATGATATGAATGTTAAGTGGTTTCATCTTTTCAAGGAATCAACATGCTTGTGCAAGAGTACATCCACTAATTAAATTGGTTGTGAATTATTTTTCAGTATTATTGATCTAGTTGAAAAGCGTGTCCTCAGATTTAAAACTAGATTGTAGGTACTTTTGTATTGTGAGTTGAAGTATATGGAATAACCATCCTTGTTGTTGCTTTCAATCGATCACATTTGGTCGAAGAAAAGATTTCTGATAAGCGTAGAACTCATGAGCATTCATCCTCTTTAAAAAAGAACAAAAAAATACCCACAAATCCCACACCTCCTTCCACAACAAGTAATCACTTCTTCTTCTTTCTTTTTATGCTAATAAAAATGGAACATTATATGAATATTGTAAGAATCAAGGACATGATCATTTTATGTATTTCAAATTGAAGAATAAAAATTTAATTGTATAGTATCCTAATGAAGAATATGATGATTCTCCCATTGAGATCTCTAGTAAAGACATGAATTATGAAGAGTTAGGGGTGTTGAAGGAAATGTAACTAGGTTCGGTCTTCATAAATGTACTTTTGATATTTGTATTTATTCAATAAAAGAAATATTATTTTTATAATATATGTCAATGAGTTTCTTTCTCATTGAAATAGGTCCAGCACATGATTAAGTTCTATAGGTAAGTCAAATAGTCAAAAGAAAATGTTGAAGACCTTAAAGGCATGTTACACTATGCATATAATTGTATTAGAGTCAAAAGGAATACCTCCAAGAAAATTCAAGTCCTCTCCATGTAACGACAACCTTCAAGAAGAAAAAATGATGAAGAATCTTCAAGTCGGCCTACATTCTTCAAGTCAGCCTAAAGGAGGGACATATCTATATATAGAGGTTGTCTACTCCCTCAAACTACAAGCACTTACGTCTGAAATCAACGAAGAAGGATAGTCGAGAGAAAAGGTGAAGAGAAGACAAGTTTGAGGAGCCTCTTGTGTAGCAAAGAAGATGAAGTCAAGACCGAAATCAAAAGGACTATTTTTAGGGTGAAAAATAGTCACACATGCGAGAAACAGAGTCATCTTTGTGGTCATAACAGTAGCAATATAACAATCCCATATCTATCATTGTTTGGACTAGTAAGTTAAGCCTATAAGGCTTTATACTATAGCTAAGAAAAGATTCATCTAAGCTAAGATCAAAGGAGCATAATATACAAGTAAACCATACATACGTGCAAAGAACTAGGACTGTTGTACAACCACACCAAGTCTACATCTACATCTCAAGAATGAGATCGTTTTGGATGAAATAAGGAAAGTATCTACATAAGTAAAGGATATCACTGAGTATAGAAAAGAATCATCTCATCTAGAGATCACATAAACAAGGTCTATGTACAACTGGAAGAAGGAGGATGAAGTGTCAGGGAGTGAAGTGTTGGAAGAAGACAGACTAAGTGTCAAGGAACAAAGTGTAGACATAAGGAAGGAATTGACTTTTTCTTGGAGGATATTCTAGTCAGGGGTCTAGGGTTTGGCATTGATCAATAAGAAAAAACTTACCGAAGGGTTTTCCTCTCAAGAGAAGAGATCTTTTGGCCCTGACAGAGAGCCAACATCTTGTGTTCTTGTTCTTATGCTTTTGGTAGTAGTTTGATGAAGTACACACACATGCATTAATAATAAGAAGAAGAAGATTAAGCTAACAAGAAAAAATAAAAAGACTCCATGAATTTTTATCAAGTCAAGAATAATCACACTAGACCTAATTGCCCTAGATTCTTATACATGGTATCGGAGCTAAGGTGACACATCAAGGAAAGGGCAACTCGAGAACACTCATCAAGGAAAGGCAACTACAAGGTTGAATCATCAAGTCAAATCTACTCAAGGAAAAGAAGGCCTACCATCTATCATTCATCAAGTAAGACTACATAGCAAGAAGAAGGGCCTTACACAAAGGCACCTACAAAGAAGAGCATAGCAAAGAGGGACCTACATCATCTACAAGTTACCAAGAAAATCTCTTCATCAAGCAAGTCCACTTGGAGAAGGAAACTTGAAGAACATCAAGATCCTAGGAAGGAAATCCATCAAGTCTTCAAGAAGAAATAAAATCCACTACATCTCAAATCTATCAAGTAAATATATGTCCCCTTCTGAGTATACATCAATGTCTTTTTTGCAAGGAAATAAACAAATTGGTAGGTACCAATAACTTTCTTTCATGGACGAAGAGGACCGATTTACTTCTCAAGGAGAATGAACTGCAAGAACATGTCAAAGGGAATATTACTATCCATGCTAAGGAATAAACTCAAGCCTTAGCCAAGTTTAATAAGTATGAGATAAGATCTCAAATGATTATAAAAGAATCAATCAAATACTCTCTCATTCCTTATGTCTCCAAATTTGAAACATCAAAATAAATTTATGATAAGATAGTAGAGCTATTCTCAGTACCCAAAACCAGAGAAGTGCTATCTCTAATAAATGAGTTGTACAAGATGAACATATCAAAGAAAGGAATATCTCCCTACATGAAGATCTCTAAGATGAGGGATCAAATTCAAGAGCTTGGGAAAGTCATATCTGATAGATAAATGATAAGTGTAGTACTCAATGATCTACCTAAACATTGGGGCAACTTCACATGAAACATATATGCCGAGGAAGCAACCACACTCAGTGAAATGTGGTCTTTATGCAAGATAGAGGAAACCATAATTAAAGCAAAGGAAGATTTGGGATCAAAGGAGAAAGCATTTGCTACCATGGTGAAGAGAAAGGGAAAATTTGGCAAATTTGGTCCACGAAGAACAAACAATAAAGACATGTCCAAAATACAATGCTATGGATGCCAAGAATATGGACACTACAAAAGGAATTTTCCTAAGCTTACGAAGGACAACAACAACAAAATAAAGAGGGAAGAAGCTCACATGACTCAAGAGATGAAAGAAGAAGAAAATAAGAAAAATAAGGAAGATCCTCTGGATCTCTAATATGACTAAGTAAAACTCTTTACTTCAAGTCTTATTTCAAGGTTTTGAGTAGGATAGGAGCATGTACGAATAACATAAAAATGGCATGGCTAGAAACATCTTCTAGAATCTAGAAGCATGAAGTAGATAGAGTTCTATATACTCATGAAGAAGTAACATTTATAATGAGAATCAAATGCATGGGTAGAAATATCTTCTAGAATATAAGAGCATGGTAGATATAGCTCAATATATTCATGTAGAAGGAGAATAGCTAGTATAGGACCTCATCCATGATGAAGGAAAATTGATCATGATTAAGAATCTTAGAATACCTCCATCATCAAAAGAAAATAAGCATTTGCAAGATAAGGATCTTCAAGATCCTATGATGGAATCTTCAAAAGAATATTCATAAATAAGAAGCAGATGTCTCATTAGGAAGTCCCATTCGTGGAATTCAAAAAAATAAGGATGATGTGTAGGCAAGCTAAGATGAAGCAAGATGGGCCACACCAAGGACAACCAAATGAAGCTAAGATGATAAAAGGAGAATCAAGATGAGGTATGTATGCATCAAAGTTTAGTAATGTTATCATGTGTATATTTTTGAGTCATGGGAATAGTTCTATAACATTATCAAATATGAAATAATCTATTTCACCAAGGAAATATTAGAAGGCATGTGCTACATTGCAATGAAGGTCAACAAAAGGATATGCCCACATAAGGAGTAAAATATTATTGACTAAGAAGCAAGAAGAAATGTTGACTAGTCTAGCAAGAAAGTAATGGAGAATTTCTCTCACAAGGAGCATAAGGTGGTTGACCAATCCATATAAGAAGAAGCAAATGAAGAAAGAGATCAAGCATGTGAAGAACACCATGATTAATGAGAATCACTGTCTGAAAAGATACTTTGAAGATATCTTTCGAAAGAAGGCAGGACAATTCTGACAAAGGAAGAAAGGACCCTTGACACCTATGAAGGCCTTGGAGATATAAAAGATGTAGGTAACTGATTCTACTCTGTGAAGATGTCATGATGAAGAAGCCATCCAGAAAAATAAAAAGCAATGTTGAATCAATATCAGGATGAAGTCATAATGGGCTACTAGGTCAAAGCATGTAAAATAGCAAGTACAATGAAGCTTCCATGAGAAGAGTATTCTGAAGCATGGACATATGTCAAAGGAGTAGCCAAATGACAGGAAAACCTGATGTATGACACGAAAGCCACTTTCCACGAACGAATGACATGAAAAACCAGTAAGGAAAGTGATCAATGGATTGTTCCCTACCTAAAAGAAGTTCGAACAAACACTTCATGACATCAAAGAA
Organism: Pinus taeda; assembly: GCA_000404065.3. NCBI lineage: Eukaryota > Viridiplantae > Streptophyta > Pinopsida > Pinales > Pinaceae > Pinus > Pinus taeda. The sequence goes on along the minus strand of APFE031181406.1, from coordinate 72,728 downwards.
AGGAAGGAGATGAAGTAGCTGAAGGACCCATGAAGATTAAGTTGTTGATGAATGAAATAGTCCCTAGTTAAGAGGGAGATCTGGCAGGTCCCTGATTAAGAGGGAGTTTTGGATCACCCCTGATTACAAAGGAGTGATAAGTGTGTTTTTCCATTTCATGTATCATGCACTAGACCAGGACTAACAATCGTAAGTCTAGATGAAGTCTATTAATGGAATGTAGACACAAGATAGACACAAAATTCTTGTCTTCACATGGGGAGAAATAATGGGAGGATTGGGTAATCATCTAGCATCTGATACTCTTTGAGGATGTGTAGGGAATCCAAGACAAGAGTAGGTAAGAGGACCGATATTATTTGAAGGTTGGGAACCCAAGACAAGAATAATCCTAGAAGTTCATACTCAATGAACACCCTGGTGGGTATGTACCTTGAGAGATAATGACTAAGGTGTCTATAATTCATTGGTCCCGCAAAAATTGTAGCTCATGATCTCATGAAGAGATGGAGTTGTTAGTCAAGGCCTTTCACTATGAAAATATTGATTGATGTGATGCTATAACAGATGGATTACAAATCTGGTTTCTCTTATGTGAAATCTTCAAGATTGAAACATAGCCAAACACCTTGTAATGTTGTATGAATACCTCCCTAGTTAAGAGGGAGTGTTGAAATAAATGTACCTAGGTTCATTCTTCATAAATGTACTTTTGATATTTTTATTTATTCAAGAAAATAAATATTATTTTTATAATATATTTCAATGAATTTCTTTCTCATTGAAATAGGTCAATCACATGATTAAGTTCTATAGGTAAGTCAAATAGTCAAAGGAAAATGTTGAATACCTTAAAGGAATGTTACACTATGCATATAATTGTATTAGAGTCAAAAGTAATACCTCCAAGAAAATTCAATTCCTCTCCATGCAACAACAACCTTCAAGAAGCAAACATAATGAAGAATCTTGAAGTCAGCTTACAGTCTTCAACTTGACCTTCAAATTGGCCTAAAGGAGGGACAAACCTCAAGTCAGCATAAAGGAGGGACAAACCTCTATATATAGGTTGTCCACTCCCTCAAATGATAAGCACTTACCTTTGAAATCAATTGTTGTAGTGTTTTCTTCTCAGTGATGTACGAAAAGAACCCACTTAATATTGTGGATAGCAAACAATCTCAACAATATAAATGGTTGCTAAACATTGTAGATCCACTGCAATTGATAGAAACAAACCTGCCAAACTTTGGATCTATTCTACATTCATAGTTAAACAACAAAAAGAAAGAGTAATAACTCCAATCATCCAATGGAAACCAAATATATAAAGAATAATTTTATTATAACACCTGTGAAGAGAACATATAAATGTTAGGAGTCCCCCTCTATGGGATGGGTTCTTGGCTATCCTCAAATGTCTTTAGCTTGTGTAGAGTCTCTCTCCTCTATAATGTGAAAACCTAGCAAAAATATGGTGTGCGACAATGAAAATAATCAAAGTTACAACAGTGAGTGCAACAATGAAAATAATCAAAAGTGAATAATGAATGGAAAACCATTCTATTTATAACAAGATATTGAGTTATCCTCAAATAATAAGAAATAATAAAATATTATTGATTCCATTCTTGGAATGACCACTTGGAATACTTTATTATATTTTTTTAGGAGGGAAAAATATTTAAAAATTTATTTAGAAATAATAAATAAATGATTTATTTATCATCTCAAGGAATTAGTTAAGGAATAATAAACAAATAAGGATTTATTTAATTATTTCTAAAGGATTTAGTCAAATTTAACACAGAATAATAATTAATTAGTGATTAATTAATTATTCTTGGAGAAAAATAAGAAAAATAATGATTTATCTGTTTATTTTTCATGATTGGGTCAAACTTGACAAGGAATATTAATAAAACAATGGTTTAATTAATTATTCCTAGAAGAAAATCAAATAAATAGTGATATCTTTAATCATTCTTCATGGGTTTAACTATAAATTACTTAACAAAGGTGGTTTATTAGGTAATTTCTCACAGTGAAAGCAATTTTACTATGGTAAAATACATGGTGTACTTCAATCCATCTAGTAAATTAGGCTAGATGATCAATTTTTTGGTGATAACAGATTCCCCCCAATGTATGAGTGTTAGGAGCAAAACGTATGACCGAAGTACATTGTAAAGACACAATCACTTAGACAACACAAGGGAGTTGGAGAGAGAGAGAGAGATCAATGAAGCTGAATTTGAAAGAGGATAGGGATAGAGGGGGTGAGACTAATGCAAGTCTCCTTTTATGTTGTGCTACTAGGCCTCAATGAGGAGGGGGAGGTATACCCATACCTACTGAGATAACGTAGCACTAAAATAATGGTTTGCCCAAAAATATAAAACTGAGAAATGAATTACATGTTGAATGGTACATGACAAGCTGGCATAACAAAGCCAACAAATAATACGATGTGTCCCATGTATATAATGCACCTGGAAAAAAAATGAGACAAGATTGAATATAATAATATATGATTACATGAGGTACAAATCCCCTAACCTAAAAAAAAATGGGTGGGAGGGAGGGTAGAACAACCGGAGAAGCCCTATTGAACAAGGAAGGGCTCTGCACAAGTGAATGGGTCATCTGGAGGAGACGTGCATGCTCTGAACACTGCGATCGGTAGGGACCAAACCCATCAACTCTACAGAACTTCATATGGGGTTGTAGCATAAGAGGTATGCATTTGGGCATGTGAGGGGCTACCTAAACGGACACTACCTCATGAGGTCTGAAACATCTCACACATGCCCGGGAATCAATGGTACAATCTACTACAACACTAGACCATTAAGTGTATGGATCATGAACGTGAAACGACCAAGTAGAAGGGCATTAATGAGACCCTCTTCTCGATCCAAGGCACCAAACAAGAATGGAAGATGGAATTGAGATACACCACCCTCTAGTTCGTTCTTCTGGAATAAATGAGATGATGTCGACAAAATAGGGCTCGCGATAGATGAAGCCATGAGGATCCTCAACTAAAGCACGAGGGAAAATAACAATGTGACTGATGGACTAACACCAGGGATAATGGGGAAAAGGTGGGACTGAGCGACAAATAGACAAATTCCCTTGTCAGAGCATAAAGTGCATGGTTGACGTGGCAACAACTGACTCAACCCCAGAGGGGATGGGGACAGTATGACTGGAGGCCAAAATGGGAAACACAACATGAATGGTATGCAAATATGGATGGAATAATATGACATGTTGTGATGGAACATGAAATAGACTCCAAGGATGCAAGGGTGACTCATCGTGAATGCTCTGAACAGGGGTCACTCGATGACGCTGCCACACAAACTAGGCTCGATGGGGACCATGAAAACATGAGTAAATGATGGTTACTCATGACGAAAATTGACATATGGTATGAAAAGTATTAAGAGGAGGTGGATCTCAAAGAACAAGTGTCGCTTTATGATGAAATTCGATTTTGAGAGGTGACAGAGCGACCTTTCATGGAAAAAAGGCTTCCTAGTAAATTGTCAAATCATTAAAAATTGAGGGAGACCCATTATAGAGCTCAGTAAGAGCTTTCCAATGGTGTGGATAGTTCATCAAACTGAGCTACATATAGTCACAATGGGTGATAGAAAAATTGTGTATTTTTTTATGAAAGGGCATTTTCCCTCCAATTTGGATTCATTTTCTAAGTGATCTGTGGTGAATTTGAAGAGGAGGAAAAGGCCCTAAATCTTGTGGAGATTGTAGCGAACAAATCAACCATCGAAATAAGGATCAACAACTTTTAGGTAGGTGGCCTTACTCATCTCTTCAATTTCAGTGGTTTATTTCCTATTTTTTGCACCTGGTAGTTCCCTGAGAGACCCCTGCTCTTTCTCACAGTCGCATCACACTTTTTCGGCCTATAAGTGCGATATGGCTCACAGGAAATAGCTGGAAACCTACAAGCTCGCACTTTCTGGGCTGAAAACAGTCATTTGGGCCTGGAGAAAGAGTTGTTTACTGACCTGGTGGGGGTTGTAGGTTGATCAGTGTAGACAATTGTTTTATTCTCTGAACTAACAAGACATGTGGTTTTTTGCAGATATGGCAGAGCTGAAAATGAACTGGCGCAAATGAGACTTGGACACTCTTCGATCCGAGATTCAAGGGGATTAGGTGGTTCGAGGGGAATTGGCTCATTATGGGGTTCTGAAGTTGGTAGAGAACCCACTGATGAGTGCAGGTGAGTCCCTCAGGATTTCTGAGGGAAGCTTAGTCGGCATAGAGGGACAACTAGCATCATGGTGTATGGGGTCCAACTAGTTAAAATATGGTAGAATTAACCCAACCATAAAAGGGAGCATGGGGGCTACCGGAATGGTTCCTCAGACAATTCTGCTTGATGTGACCATCGTGATAGAACCGGAGCCAACACTAGGTTGGGTTTCTGCACTAGTTGTGGGTCCAGACATGGTGACGATATGCAGTGAAGGAGGCTCGGAATCAGAAGAGGAATTAGAAGAACCAGGAGAAGAGTTTGTATGGGGACTGGGAGGGCTATGCACTCGAACCCGATGGGGAGGGGTAATACACCCAAGCGAAAACTGGGGATGAAGGCCTAATAGTCTCCGTGACAAACTCCTTGGTGGTGCAATGGTGGTAGGACACACATGACACAGAAATGGTGAAGGCAGGTCAACAATATATCTTTGTCTCGATGCGGGGAGATTAATTTATTATGTTAAGTCTTGGCTTGGAAATGTAAATTGAACGCCCTTCGCTTAAGGTGTGTTTGTGTGTGCAAGTGTATTAATTGATTAAGCCCAGATCATGTTCATAGAAAAGAAAAAAGCTTGCTAAAAATAAACTGAAATAAATAACAAAAAATGAACAGTAAAACAATTCACTAAACCCCACCCAAAACTGGGTTTGCAAACAATGTACTTCTTGGAGGCTAAACCAATGGAAAACACACTAAAACAATCACGAGATCTAAATGTTGGTGTGACTGTGATCAAGTGACACTAAGTTGTTGAAAAGTGGTGCAGCAATAGGAAAAAACTAGACGAGAAGATCGCTACAAAAAGATGGGGAGATGGGTGAAACACCTAGGGAAATTGATGGGACCCTAAGGCAAAGGACCAAACAAGTTTAAATGTGAAACTATGTATGGTAGCAACCTATCTTAATAGATCTGAAATAGAAGGATACAATTATGGAAAATGTGGCTAAAAGCGTTGCAGAAACTCAGACTACTCACTCAACTAAACCCCTCCTAGAAAGGTGGAAGTGTACTAGAAGCCCTAGGGGAGGCTAAATTTGACTTCAACGAGTAAATCATAGTGGATCAAGGCCTAAGAAAAATGAGACATAGGTCAACAACCCAACAGACAGCTCTCTGCAAAATGCAGAAACTGATTTGAGAAAAACCCTAAAACCCAGAAATCGTAGATACTGACCTGTTTCTTTGTAGGGATTGCACTATTTGGGCTATTTAGTGCATCCTAGCCTCCATGTTGCACTTTTTGGGCCAAAAATTGTGATTTCTTCTCTGTGGATCTTGGTCGACAAATCTCGGAAAAAAAGTGCCGCCTTTGTTGCAGTTGGTTCCTATGACCTGCAGAAAAGGCCAGAAAGCTTGTGGAAGTCATACATTTATCAGATCTACGGTTAAAAATAGGAAACAATACTAGAATTGAAAATAAAAGAAACCCTAACCTGAAAACCAAAGGTCACCCAGGTTTCTAGATCTGAAGTATAAAACCCAGTGGAGTCGCCAATTTTGTTGTAGTGTTATCTTCTCAATGATGTACGAAAAGAACCCACTTAAGATTTTGGATGACAAACAATCTCAATAATATAAATGGCTGCTAAACATTGTAGATCTACAGAAACGGATAAAAACAAAACCTGCGAAAGTCCGGATCTATGCTACAATCATAGTTAAACAACAAAAAGAAAGAGTAATAACTCCAATCATCCAATGGAAACCAGATATGTAAAGAATAATTTTATTATAACACCTATGAAAAGAACATATAAATGTTATCAGTCGCCCTCTATGGGATGGATTCTCAGCTATCCTCAAATGTCTTCAGCTTGTTTAGATTCTCTCTCCTCTATAATGTGAAAACCCAAGAAAAATATGGTGTGAGATAATGAAAATTATCAGAGTTACAACAATGAGTGTAATAATGAAAATAATCAAAAGTGAATAATGAATGGAAAACCCTTCTATTTATAACAAAATATTGAGTTATCCTCGATAATGAGCAATAATAAAATATTATTGATCCCATTCTTGGAATAACCACTTGGAATATTTTATTATATTTGTTTAGGAGGGAAAGTATTTAAATTTTTATTTAGAAATAATAAATAAATAAATGATTTATTTATCATCTCAAGGAATTAGTTAAGGAATAATAAACAAATAAGGATTTATTTAATTATTCCTAAGGGATTTAAGTCAAATTTAACAAATAATAATAATTAATTAGTGATTAATTATTTATTCTTGAAGAAAAAATAAGATAAATAATGATTTATCTGTTTATTTTTCATGATTGGGTCAAATTTGACAAGGAATAATAATAAAACAATGGTTTAATTAATTATTCCTAGAAGAAAATCAATTAAATATTGATTTATTTAATTACTTTTCATGGGTTTAACTATAAATTACTTAACAAAGGTGGTTTATTAGTTAATTTCTCACAATGAAAGAAATTTTACTATGATAAAATTGCCTTTACATGGTGTACTTCGATCCATCTAGTAAATTAGGCTAGACGATCAATTTTTTGGTGATAATAGCAGCGAAGAAGGATAGTCAAGAAAAGGTGAAGAGAAGATGATTTTGAGGAACCTCTAGTGCAACAAAGAAGGATAAGTCAAGACCGAAGTCAAAATGATTGTTTTTAGGGTGAAAAATAGTCACACGTGTGAGAAATAGAGTCATCTTTGTGGTCATAACAACATCGATATAATAGTCCCATATCTATCATTGTTTGGACTAGTAAGTTAGGCCTATAAGGCCTTCTACTCTAGTTAAGGAAAGCCTCATCTAAGCAAATATCAAAGGAGCATAATATAAAAGTAAACCATCCACACGTTTGAAGAAGTAGGACTGATTTACAGCCACACCAATTCTACATCTACATCTCAAGAATGAGCTCGTTTGGTTGAAAGAAGGAAAGTATCTACATAAGTAAAGGATATCATTGAGTATAGGAAAGAAGAATCTCATCTAGAGCTCACATAAACAAGGTCTATGTATAGCTAGAAGGAGGATGAAGTGTTGAGGAGTGAAGTGCAGGAAGAAGAAAGACTAAGCGTTGGGGAACAAAGTGTAGACATAAGGAAGGACTTTAATTTTTCTTGGAGGATATTATAGTCATGGTTCTAGGGTTTGGCATTGATCACTAAGAAGCTTCAATAAGAGAAAACTTACCGAATAGTTTTCCTCTCAAGAGAAGAGAGATTTTGGCCCTAGCAGAGAGACAACATCGCGTGTTCTTGTTCTTACATTTTTGGTTGTAGTTTGATGAAGTACACACACATGCACTAATAATAAGAAGAATAATATTAAGCTAACAAGAAAAAGTAAAAAGACTCCACAAATTGTTATCAAGTCAAGAAGAATCACACTACAACTAATTTCCCTAGATTCTTCAACAAGGGGGACTTAGTAAAGTCACCTTGTTGTAACACACCACTGCCTAAAACGTTCAACATACTTTATTTATCACATGTTAACATATTTCTCATGATTTCTCTCATACTTGTATCTTTGACGCAATAAATACCGACGTATACCGATAGTATGCATATCAACTGTGCATAATCCTATTTTCCCCAGGAATTTTAATGACCTGCCAGTCAAATCTTTATTAACTAAGGTTCAAGGCCCCCTTACTTAAACCTCATGCAGAAACGATTTCATAAACTAAACCAGTCTAACCCTTCATCAATCCTTTCATCAGGACTTATTCAACCTCATATACCTTATATACCTTAAGCCCGCACATATATAACCAAACCCCATAAACCTTTATACTTTGGGTCATACACAGACTTAAACCACAAAACCATCTATCGGCACTTTATTTCTATTATAAACCTTTTATAATAGAAATCACATAAACATGTGTAAACTTACCTTTTCCGCATTTCCTCTACCTTGCACATTTCTCGAGGCTTCCTTTATCGCTATCGCAATTCTTCGCATCACACTAACACATGAATCTTTATCGCATCTGATATGTGATAAACACAACTTAGATTCCAAATACAGTAAATTGCGTCCATACCTTATCAGGTCCACTCACATCGCACATCGCACTTTCACATATCGCAATTGTTAAGGGCACGGTAAATTAACATGGAATGTTATGATGCAATCTAATTTCCGATCGCATCAGATATTGCATGTCGCACTTCCTTAAAGCTCAAGGTCTAATCACTCACCATTGAAATATTGTGATGTGAGGTTTATCGCAATCCTCCACCGTTGATCAAAGCACTTGATCCAATGGTCAGCATTAACATTGCATATCGCAATCACAGTCGCTTAAGGCCAGGTTCATTCACTCCCGAGTTATGTTACGATGTGATACTATTTGCTCCATTCTCTACGACTTAATCCCATCCATTGATCATCTAGATCCAACTGCTCCTAAGCATCGTTACTTCACTTCTCTATTCTTCTTTTATACTTGGGGTTTTACGCCATTCTTCAATTTTTTCTATGGTTTTCATGTTTCTTCAGGGTTCTCGACATTCCGTTGTTCCGCTGCGCGACTCCCTCTTGAGCTTAACTTCGCGTGTTCTTTCATCACTATCCCTCTAGAGATTTACTTTGATCCTTTGAATGGATTCAATGATCCATTAAATTCCTTTGTATTATTCTTCTCCTTTGTGTTTCGTATGAACTTCGCCTACATACATATACTATGCAGAATCTTTGATGCACACATAATTTATCATTCCATATTTGAATCACACACTTATACATTTTTGGAATTAAATCTTTGTTTATGTATATACAAACAAATGATTACATAATAAGACTCTTTGTCTCTCTTTGGCTTGATCTTCTAATTAGTGGCTTATGTTTCATAATCTACCCATAGGCTTACAGTCACACTCTCTAATTAGCTAACCTGCTAACTATATAACTATGTAACCTTTGTCTATGCCTTTTAGGCTTACATTTATACAAAAGGATTCTACAAACAATTCTTGGTTTAGATCCATATCCTTCTCAACAAAATCCTAAAATATCTTCTTTATCTCTAAGGATCCTCTCTAATCCACAAAATCATGAACTAACCCCTAATCTAAGATTTACAGTTAATTCTCAAATCCCTCAATCTCTCAACTATCCTAAATCTCTCATATTCTCCTACATTCAAGAATATTTACAAATATGCCTCACTATATTTAATTAAATCCTATTCTCCTTAAAATCACTCAAAAGCCTAATAATTAAATTAATTCATACTTAGGAAACCAACTTCCTTAAAACACAAGACCCCCCTATGTCTACTAAAATACAATGATTTTTCTTGAGCAGAATGCTCCTACATCAGACTCCCCAAGTAAGAAAATTTATGACCTCCAGTTCATAAGTCTGGATAATTGATTCCTCCTGGATCCTAGACTTTATTTTGTAATTTGTCTTTGCTTGTCAACTGTTCTATTGTTTTTGTTGTCTGTTGTTGTTCTCCAGGTCTCCATAGCTTATGCTGCAATGCTCCACTTGCCATGCTTTCATAGTATGTTGTTGTCTTCCTCTTATTATCATTCCTTTCCTTTCTTGCTATTGTCTTCTTCTGAGACACTTTCATCATTAACCTTCTTATCAACTCAATCTCTTTGTCCAATATATCATCTGTTTATTGATTGTCTTCAACTCTTAATTGCTGATTTTTCATAACTATTGCTACCATTTTATCCTTACTCTCTTGTTCACTATTGTCTTGCACTTTTTCAGCTGCTACCATATTGTCTTTTAGGACAATTTTCTACTTCTTTTTTATGTACCTATCAACGTCTTCTTGACTATGATTTATGACAATTTCTTTGTCATCCTTCATCAGCAATTTATCCTGAACATTTATCCTCTCTTTCTCTAACTTTCTTCTTTGAAGGTCTAACTCTCTATATAACTCAATGATTTTACTTGGAGTAAATTTTGGAAATTTTACACAATCTCCCATTTTGTCATTTGCTATTGACCCATAATCACATGGTTCTTCTTACTCTGCTAAATCTTGCTTAACATCCTTCAGTAGATGTTCTTTCTCTTCTTCTTTCATTTGGTTGTCCACCTGTGCCAAATATGTTCCAGTTTCTGCAACAAAATCTGCAATCATAAGACAATTATAAAAATAAAAAATATAAGGCCTTTGTACCTCTTCTTCCTCTAGCAACCATTTAGTAGATTGCTCTGATACTTCCTTTAACTCCTCTGTCAGCACATTATTATGCTAATTCAAACTCAAAGAATTCTTGAGACTGTCAGCAAGTCTCTTTTCCACACCATCTGTTTTAATGATGTCTCTTTGCACTTGCTCACTATAGTGAATTGTTTCTTTTCCAATATCCTTGTCATACTCTACTTCAAAATTTTCACCTTCTGGAAGGTATTCTTTCATGTTTTTGACGTCTTTAAAAGACTACCTATCTTCTTCCAAACCTGAAACCATACATAAATTATCAGTTTCAAAATCACAAGACCTTATGGTCTCAATTGATGCTTCATTCATCAAGTCTTTTGGCTGATCTGAATCATTCATATGATTCAAACCCTCTGTCTCTTCATCACTTTCAAAAAGAATGGTCCATGTTCTGGTTCACATACCAAAACTTCAACTCCTTCACCAACATCTCCCTTTTGCTATAGCTCAACTCTTTTGAGCTTCTCTGTCTCCAATTTGACATCTATAATCTATTCAAGTTACCTCAGCTCCTTTATTAACTGCATATTTTCTTGCTGATTCCTCTTCTCTTGTAGCCTTTGCCACTTTACTTTCTTTCTCATGACATAGCCATATTTCTGGTTCATCTCATTTCTCTGCAACATTTCCTTTAATACTTCAAGATGAACTGTTATCTCAGCCTTTTTCTCTATCATATTCTTCATCACTCATTCTCATGCAAATTTCCTTAGCATCTTTCTTCTTTTTTCCTCTGTTATGATCTCTTTCAAAACCTCTGTTATGACTGTCACTAGTGATCATCCTCTCCATCTCTATAGTTCCTTCACTTCACTATGAGTTGCACAAGCCTCTGCAATAGCAAATCATCCCTGCTTCCACTTATCTCACCAAGCTTTCCTCTGTACTTGGTCCTTTGGCAAGCACTTGGTTCTCTATCTCTGGAACCTCCTTTGAGCACTTCTCTCTACTCCTTCTAGGCTTCAACTCATCTACACCTTCTAAGAACACAACTATCCTCTTTATCCAACCTTTGTTAGAATTCCTCAAGGTTCTGCCACATTCTGCTTTCATTCATAAATGTTTATCAGCTTCCTTTATCCCTTAGCAATTCTACCCACATCCTATGTGGAATTTCCTTTGTGAGTTGCAACAACACCTCTATAGTAACAAGTCTCCACCTTGCTACATATGCCTCACTAAGCTTCTCTCCTATGAGCTCAGTCTTTTAGCATTTCTCTTTTTCTTTCCTCGAACCCCTTGTTGACTAACAATTCTACCCAATACTTCTTTTGCTAGAATTGTTATCTCTAAGACAACTCTACCCACATTCACAACTACGAAGATTCCTCAACAACTTCTACCCAATCACAGGTGTAAGTTGTTCTCAGCTTCTCTTAAGCACTCCTTGCCTTAGGTTGCTGCAAACTTCTCACCTTCTTATGTTGTTACCTATGCATCGATATAAAGACCACAACTCTCCAAATTCAAATCAAATTAAAATAAAAACATATCATCTCACCTTTAAGATCTCTGTTTGATCTTGTCCCCTCATTCACCTGCTCTTTGAATAGATTGTTCTTTTCTCCAACCTTCAGCTGTATCTTCAAACTCTACTATTTCAAGAACTTGTAAATGTCCCTCTTACAGTTTAACTACTGTAATCTTGCTCTAAATTCACACTCATTCGATTTTTGCTCATCATTGGAAAAATTTGCATACCTTCACCTGTTTTTAGGATCTCACTACTCCTGCAAATCTGTTTTAGCAAATCTTCATGCTTCCACTACACAAATTTTCAACATTCATCTACTGTCAACTAGATTTAGAATCTGGTTCTTTCTTTCAATCTCCCAAATTTATCTTGACAAAGCCTAACTGTGATGCAGGAAAGTGTTCCCTCTGCAGAAAGACGCAACCCCTCTAGCCCTAGAGTGGGTCTAGTCACAAACAAAGACAGATCAACAATAGTTTCCTTAAACAATTTAGATTTGGAGGCCTACCTCAACTGGTGGTCGATGGAGTTCCGTTGCGCTGCTCCAGCTTCCGCTTCCTTCTCCTCAACGAGTGATCAACCTGAAACAAAGCAAAGGAAATAAAACAAAGCGCGTAACCGGATACAACAATGAAATATTTACTCACAAAGTCAATTACATTACATACAAGACATAGGAAAGCATCATTGATTGCATTAATAATGAAATAAGAGTCAGCTTACAACCAAAGTCTTGACGTCACAAGCCTTCACAGAAAGAGTGCAGCCAACATGTTCTTCAAGCATTCACTCTTTGAAGATGGATCTCCCAACATACAAGAGCTCTCTCACTCATACGTTTTACACAAGATCAAGGGCACTTCACAACCTTCCACAAGCTATTAACAATCCCACACTTATCACTCTCACACCAGCTATCTAGCAAACTCACAAACACTAATAGCACTGCTCAACTAGCCAACTATCAGAAACTAACAATGCATATCAATGGTGAGAGTTTAAATAGGAGAAGGAGTCTCCATGAATGGGGGAAGGGAGAGCTTATCACCAAGGAAGGTAGCACAATTGATGGAACTACCACACCAGGGAAGGAAGGGCGACATAAACAAGGCCAACAACCAGGTCTGGAGTCATCTGGAAGGTCAACTGTTGAAACAATTCGCCCAATTTGGATCATCGCGGGCACAAAACTAAGCTTCGGCACTGACATCGCAAGTGATCAATTCAGATAGTCAAATCATCGCCGAAGATACTACATAGCCCTGCGCTGGTGCTTAAAATCGGGCCATCGTGGGAATCAGGTGTACTTCCACGCTGGCAGCATGAATGGAATGTTCATGAGCGCCTTTCAGCGCATTTATTTAGCCAAAAGTCACGATGAGGCAATAAAATTTGGAAAAGTGGGTCAATTGGCAGCATAGGAGAGCATTTGTCTGTCATGAACATGTTTGACTTGGACACATGACATAGCGAGAAGACCGGGAGTGAAAGCGGTGATAAATTATTGGGTAACAGATGCCCCCTAAAGTATGAAGCCCGAGAGAGTGGGAGGGGTGAAATGCTTTACAAAAAAACTGAGCTGGAACATTGTCTGGAAGAACCTGCACACAAGTAAAATATCTCTGATAGTGAAGTATATGTCGTCTAGGCATGGACGCAACCATCCAAAAGACGTATACTCAGATCTGTGGTATGGACGCAACCATCCAACTAATGAGACCATGGTAATGATAAAGGTATGGATGCAAACATCCATGAAGACTCAGGCATGGTCGTAGCCATCCATCAATGAGTCGTGTAATCATGAACCAATCCACGCAGCCCGAACATATGTAATCTGAGTTCGGGGTCTTGAACACAACTGACCATAGTACAGATTCTAACATGCGAATAGTTGTGTTGAGGTCGATCATGATAGAAAATCACTTGATTACCGGTCAATGATGAAAACCGTTAACAAGCGCGAGAGAAACCACCAATAATGCCAATGGTTCTCAAGGTACTATCCAGTACAATCCACGAAGTGCGAAGAATGAGCTGAAGTCGAACACTCATGGAGTCACTTGATCAATGACCAATGATGTGAATCGATTGTCATGTGCGAAGAACTTTCCATTGAGGCATGCAAGCTCTAAGGTACCAAAGGGGATCTCCAGATCAGTCTCCTGGATAATGAGCTGATGTCGACACAGGAGACGATCCGTCGCAGGAGGGCCATAACATTTCCCCCATCAATGACACGAGATAAGGAACAAGTGGTAGATGGCGTATCAGAGAACAAAACAGAGGTGTAAACTGCAGAAGGATTATACTCTTGAACATGTCGGCGACACGACTCCAGAGGGTGGCAACATTCAGGGACCAAAGGATCAGAGGCTTAATGACGGTGGCATGAACCAGATGGAATGAGGTTGAATGACAACCCAACTCGCGGAAGGCAAAATGATGATGTATAGGTGTCCCAACCTGACAAGAAGCAGAAGTGTCGATGTTCAAGAGTGACTCACTACCATAGACAATCGACGATAAACCTGTTATTGAATCCAACCTAGTAATAGTTTAACGAGCCCTAGGGAGGAGAAGCTCGAGTCTCATCATGGTGACGAGTCCAATGTCCTCAGGATTTAACGAGTCCGACATAGGTAAAACTTGGAGTCTTTTTCATGTTTAAGGAGTTTGAAAAAGACACGGAAAAGAAAACTCCAGGGCAGGTCCTTTTTCGTAGATTTGAGTCTCTCGAGCCCGAAAAAGTATAAAACGATACTTGAAAGAACCGCCTGACCATTATGATGAAGGATTACTTTTCATGATTAGTGATCTCGACCCGAAAGACACAGAAAAGAAAACTCCAGGGGGGGTCCTTTTTCATAGATTTGTGTCTCTCGAGCCCGAAAAAGTATAAAACGAAACTCGAAAGAACCGCTTGACCATTATGATCAAGGATTACTTTTTGTGATTAATGATCTCGACCCGAAAGACACAGAAAAGAAAACTCTGCGGGGGGTCCTTTTTCGTAGATTTGTGTCTCTCGAGCCCGAAAAAAGTATAAAACGATACTCAAAAGAACCGCTTGACCATTATGATCAAGGATTACTTTTCGTGATTAGTGATCTCGACCCGAAAAAGTAGAAAAGCGATCGAAACCACGTCGTTTTGAAACCAGTTAACGAGCCTGAAATGGCAAAATCCTGGTGATATTTTCTTGTTTACACGGTCGGAAAAGAGCTTAAAGTCGACCGCCTTTCATTCCATTTAATGATTTAAAAGGGAAAACTCGGAAATCTTTCCATCTTTAAACGGTCAGAAAAGAGCTGAAAGTAGACCTCCATTTTTATTCTCTTTAACGAGTCAAAAAGGGAAAAATAATCGGCAATCTTTTCATATTTTACGAGTTATAAAAGAGCTTAAAGGAGACTCGTCCTAGAGGAACGAGGGGTATAAAGGGTAGCAACTGGTTGCGACAATGGTGGAACTACTCAAAACATGTAATGGTCAAGAGGCTGGCTAATAAAACCACTCATCGCTGCGGTTCCTCAGGAAAGGAAAAACAACTAGGTGAAAGCATATGATCGGCCAAAGAGATGGTGGCAATGGAATGAAACAACCAAGGCTCTTCTAGCATAATTTATCAGATAAACAGCAATCACGAGATGTACATCAAGTATGGGTTCATTTTTACACAAGCTTGAACCATGGAGAATTCTACTTGGATTCAGTTTCATGCTTACACAAGCTTGAAATGAAAAAATATGCTTGTTATAAGTTCACACGCCCCCAGAATAATGACGCAAATCGAGGTACATGCCCCCCAAGATTCATTGCATTCAACGAGGTGGATGGAATGAAGGTTCACTTCAGAGATTTTGGAAAGACTCAACTTGGATTTTACGAGATCTTAAGCAAAGACTCGATTTGGAAAGGGAGGTGTTTCATTTTTTTAAATGAGGTTGACACAGTAAAAGAACTATCCTCATAACCCTTGTTTCATTTTCTAACAAGGTCGTCACAAGATCAGAACTATCCTCGGGACTCCTTGTTTCATTTTTTAATGAGGTCGACACAAGATAAGGCTCTCCTCAGAACGCCTTGTTTCATTTTTTAATGGGCTTGACACAAGACAAGGAACTATGCTCGAGCACCTTGTTTTTTTTTTTTAGCGAGGTTGACACAAGATAAGAACTATCCTTGGATTTTACGGTTTCATTGGCCATATGAGGACATAACTCCCAAGAGGTCTTCGCGGGGTGGAAGAAACACACTCTGGGAGCACTACATGTCATGATGCACCAATGACAGATCAGGTTCCAATGTGTTGGGTCCCTATAATACTAGTGAT
The DNA here is from genome assembly GCA_000404065.3 of Pinus taeda. Taxonomy (NCBI): domain Eukaryota; kingdom Viridiplantae; phylum Streptophyta; class Pinopsida; order Pinales; family Pinaceae; genus Pinus; species Pinus taeda. The sequence continues at coordinate 56,440 of APFE031181406.1, read as the reverse complement.
CACCCCATTACTATTGTAGTTATACCCCTTATTAATATTGTTGTGCCCCTATAGAATCCCTCTATTGTTATTTTTGTGGCTTTATATTATTATTGTTAGGTCGGTTGGGTTATATTGTGACTCCTTAGACTCCTATATATAGAAAGGAGGTTTTGTCATTTGTGTCATCCAAGAATTGTTCATTTATGTAATGTAAAGGAGGTTGCCCCCTGGAAGAGGCAGAATTCTAAGGCGTTGATCTATCTTTTCTATCTTTCCTTGAGATGGTTTCATAACATTTGGTATCGAAGCTTTGGATTCTAGGGTTTCGTTACTCCAAACAGGTCATCATGGCATTTTCACTATAACTTTTTTTTTGCGATGTTTCAGAAGTTGAAAAAAAATCCATTTGAGAAGACATCACGCTAAATCTCGGGTCCGAATTTCAGAGATTTTTGCGCTACATTTGTGGAGATATGATCTGAGGAAGTTGGTATTTTTGCAGAGTTCTGAATTATATTCCAAATAGGTGACCTGGGGAAAATTGTCATAACTTTGTCTCTGAGCATTGGATTGAAATTTCGTAAGAAGGTACAGAAAGAGGACTGACGGTAGCTTCTTCTATATATTTTTCAGAGCTAAAGGTTGAAACAGTGACTCGTGGCATGTCGTACAAGTTTGCGCTACTGAACTAGTTTATAATCAAGTCAGTGTGGGAGATTTCGCATAACTCTTCCTTGGAGAATCCAAATTGGATCAGACTGGTGGCATTGGAAAGAGCACACAGAGGGCTACCACAGGTTGTAATTTCAGAACTGGATGTTCTGAAAGTATAGAGATACATCAGAGGCAATATCGAGCTCCTACAAAGAAATAAAAGGTGTGTAGATTCTTTTAAATTTTTGCTTAAGATTGGTTTGAAAATTTATTTTGAAGGAATTCAAAGGGCTAGTAGAGCATTATTATGGGTAACTGATGTCCCGAGGAAAGAAAATGAAAACACCTAGCAAGGAACCTGAAAGCTCTAGCATGACTCATGAAGAAGAGGAAGAAATGCTACATGATATATCAAAATTACAAGACCAAGTGCAAAGAATGTCAGCCTCACAAAAGCTAACAGAAGCTAAGATAAATGGCATGGAATCTGAGATAAAGGGCGTGGAAGCTAAGATGGATTATTGGAAGACAGATTTGAAGACAGACATGGCGATTTGAAGACAGATTTGAAAACAGACATGGACGAATTGAAGATAAATATGAATAAGTTGCTACAAGAAATGGTCACTAAGGGTGAAAGAGTAGTAAAGGAAACTCATGATGAGAACAAAAGAAATGTTAATAATGATTCCATAGACTCTAATGTGGGAACGAAGACCCATCATATTCCAAAAATCGATATGAGGAAGTTTGATGGCAAGGATCCCGCAACATGGATATTACAGATGGAGCAATTTGTCGATCTCAATAATGTGCAAAACACACAAAAGGTACGTATTGCAACTTTATATTTGGAACCAAATCAGTTTGTATGGTATCAATGGCTTTGCTCTCGTAAACAATTTATCCCTTGGGCAATTTTTACGGAAGAATTGATGGCACATTATGAGGATACAAAAAGCAACACTTTTTTTAGCCAATTGATAAGTCTCAAACAAAAGGGTTCAATAATGGAGCACATTGAGGAGTTCCAAAAATTGAACATAAGGCTAAAAGATATTCCGGAGGAGCATAGGATTGATGTGTTCATAGGTCTTTAAAGGATAATATCCAACATGATGTTCGCCTTTGGGAACCTAATTCATATAGATAAGGCATTCAGGTTAGCAAGAAAATGGAAAGCAAATTATGGAAACCAGGGAAGCTACCACTCACAATATAAAGATGGAATTTGTTGTCGTAGTCTTCAAACCTTATAAGGTTGACACCACAACAATTGGAAGAAAAGAGCAAAAGGGCTTTGTTACAGTTGTGATAGCAAATACACTAAAGGTCATAAGTGTGCTGAGAAGAAATTATTCTACATAGATTGTGAAGAGGAAGAAGAAAAGGAGCAAGAAAGGTCAAAAGAAGAGGATATACTCCAGGAACAAAGCCTGATGAAGAACAAATGAATCCAACCATATCTTGTAATGCATTGGTGGGAATTACCACTCCTCAAACACCATCAAGATAGAAGGACAAATCAAGAAGAAAAAGGTAATAGTGTTGATTGATTCAGGAAGTACCCACAATTTTATTCATTGTAAGGTAGCAAAAGAATTGAATTGCTTCTTATATCCAGCACCAGAGTGTCAGTGATGGTTGCAAATGGAGGAATAATAAATTTCTTTGGAAAGTGCCATAATATCAAGCTATCCATGGGAGAATATGTATTGACTAGCCCAATGCTTTCCATTCCAATGGGAGGTGCTGATGTTGTACTAGGAGTCCAATGGCTACAATCCTTGGGTACAATAGCTTTTAATTTTCAAGAATTTTTCATGAAATTTTTTACGGAAGGAAAGGAAGTTGAATTAAGGGGTATTTCAGGGAAACTGGGAAAGATAATCAACTCTAACAGTATGACAAAGCTTCTAAAAAAGGAACAAAGATGTTACGAAACCAGCTCAAGAAAAGATAGAAAAGATAGATCAATGACTTAGAATTCAACCACTTCAAGGGGGCAACCTCCTTTACATTACATAAATGAACAATTCTTGGATGATTGAAATGATAAAACCTCCTTTCTATATATAGGAGTCTAAGGAGTCACAATATAACCCAGCCGACCTAACAATAATAATATAAAGCCACAAAAATAACAATAGAGGGATTCTATGGGGGCACAGTAATAACAATATGGGGGAAATAGGGGCACAACAATATTAATAAGGGGTACAACTACCATAGTAATGGGGTAATCACTAGTATTATAGGGACCCAACATGCCCCTCTTCTTCAAAAAAAGTGTTGTCCTCAACGCTTGAGTAGTTCTGGATGCTTCTGTATAAAATTCTCATCCTCCCATGTGGAATCTTCAGCAGATAAGTTCTTCCACTTGATAAGATACTCTGAAATTGATCGATTTCGTAGCTGTCGAGTTCTTGTCTCTGTGACTGCTTCTGGTTCCATTATAATTTTTCCTTCCTCGTCAAGTTCTGGCTATATTGTTTGAACTGGGAGCTTATTGCCTATAACCTTCTTTAAACATGAAACATGGAAAACAGGGTGCAATCAAGAAGCTGCAGGAAGCTCTAATTTGTATGCCATAGTACTAATCTTTTGCAACACCTTGTACTGACCATAATACTTTGGTGATAATTTATTATCCTTCTTATCTTTATTGAGGGACATTTGCTTATATGGTTGTAGCCGTAGGAATAACCAATCACCTACATCAAAACTTCTTTCACTGCGATGTTGATCTGCCTGTTATTTCATTCTATTCTGTGACAACATGAGGTTATCCTTTACGAGTTGGAGGACTTATTGTTGATGTTAGATGTGATGTTCCACTACTTGAACCTTAGATTTTTCTCTTAAATATGATGTGATAGATGGTGGCTGATACCCATAAAGTGCCATAAATGGGATCATTTTTGTTGCTGTATGGAAGGAAATGTTATACCACCATTCAGCCAGAGGCAACCATTTGACCCATTGTGTCTGTTTATCAGATACAAAGCAACGAAGATATCCTTCCAAACATTTGTTTACTATCTCAGTTTGCCCATCAGATTGACGAAGATGAGCTATGAGCTATAACTGAGTACCAAGACAAGAAAATAATTCTGTCCAAAAATTTCCAGTGAAAATGGGATCTCTATCACTTACAATAATCTTTGGGTTTCCATGTAGCTTTTGAATTGTTTTCATAGATTCCGTAGAAACTGTACTGGCTTTAAATGGATGTGATAATGCACAAAAGTGTGCATACTTGGTAAGTTTGTCAACTACCACCATGATGACACTCTTTCCCTCAGACTTGGGTAACCTGTGATAAAATCCATTGAAACCTCCTCCCAACATTCGCTTGGAATGGATAAAGGTTGTAATAGACCCGGTGTCTTAATTGTTTCAACTTTATTTTGTTGGCAACCAAACATTCCGCCACAAACTTTTGAATATCTGATTTAAGGTCCTCCCAAAAAAATTCCTTCTTAACCCTGTGGTATGTTTTTAAAAATCCCAAGTGCCCTGCCCTCCTAAAGGAGAAGTGTGCAATTCCATAAGAATCTTTTGTTTTAGCTGGGAATTCTTACAGAGGTATAAGCAATCTTTGTACCATAACAAATCATTTTTCCAGCTAAATGTATTCGAGGTACTGGAATCTTTTTGTAACTTTCGAATAAGTGCCCACACTTCTTCGTCATTCTTCCATTCCTCCCTTGCTTCGTTTATCCAATCTGGTTGGGTAATAGAAATGGCGCACAACAATTCTTCCACATCCTCATCCTTTCTTGAGAGTGCATCTGCCACCACATTTTGCTTCCCTTTTTTGTAGATGATTTCAAAGTCATAACCCAACATCTTTGTGACCCACTTTTGTTGCTCTTCAGAGGATAATCTTTTTCTAAAAAGTATTTAAGGCTATCATGATCCATTTTTACCTTGAAGTGTCTTCCCATTAGATAGGGTCACCATTTCTTAAGTGCATGGAGTATTGCCAACATTTCCTTCTCATAAATATCTTTGCTTAAAAACTTTCCCTTATTGGATGAGTTTCAAAAGCAATGGGTCTTTCATCTTGCATTAAAACAGCACCAATTCCATTTCCTGAAGCATCACATTCCACAATAAAGGTTTTTGTGAAGTCTGGTGTAACTAAGACAGGTGCTTGGCACATTGCCTCTTTAAGATGTTCGAAGGCCTTTGTTGCTTCTGGAGTCCACGAAAATGCATCTTTCTTCAATAGTTTTGTTAGAGGTGCTGATATTCTCCCATAATTCTTAACAAACTTGCGATAATACCCTGTCAACCCAAGAAATCCTTGCAGATGCTTTATGGATGTGGGGATT